>JACEII010001120.1:8705-19406 GCA_014332785.1 Antheraea mylitta | reverse complement strand
TATATAATGCTCGCGGTCATAATAACAAAAAACAAACAAATTATATAGAAAAGAAAGAAAGAAAAGAAAGAAATATTTTATTCATAATGCTTATTTACAAGTATACAACAGTGGAATAAGAAATATACATGTGTTAACATTACGAAACGGAATCCAGCTCAGCATATGCTAAAGTGTTATGAGAAACACTTAGCGCTGATTTTCAGCTGGAACCCAATGCAAGTCACGGAACGATATTAATTAAAAGTATGAAATATAATATATATATATGTCAAAAACAAAATACGTAAAAAATAATATAGTATATATCGTACACTGGGGAAATAAATAAATAGAATTAGTAGGATGTATAAAACAATATATAAGCAATTGCAGGCGTAACTCATGTATATATATTCAACAGAAATTAGATGCAAAACCATTAATTAACAAAACATTGTGATGCTAATAAAAACTTTTTAAAATGAATTTTAAATGTGTGCACCGTGTTGAGATTACGCATTGGAGGGGGTAGGTCGTTCCAGCATCTAGTAGCAGCGAACCTAAAACTACCCCGAAATGAGGTGGTAGTATGCCGATGAGTACATAACATATACTTTGAAGCTCTAGTTCCATAACTATTCTGATCTCTTGCCCAAACTAGTTTTTCATAGAGATATTCAGGCTTCCCGGTCTTTATTATACCAAATAATAGTGTAGCTAGGTGCAGCTGCCTTCTGTACTCCATTTTTAGGAGTCGTCCTTGATGTAAGAAAGGCGTGACGTGAGTTCGTGGTGGTATGTGAAAACAGAAACGTGCGCAGGAATTCTGTACTCTCTGTATAAGCCTCTTTGTTTTATTGAGTATACAAGAATCATATACAATATCAGCATAGTTTAGTTTAGACAGAATGAGCGATTCACATAGCGTTATTCTAATTTCTGTACTAATGTATGCGCGAATATTATATAGAAGCTTAAGTCTATACATACAATTGCGTGTTGCCTCCAGAACATGTTTTTCAAAACGCAGGGAAGAGTCCATGAGTAATCCAAGATTACGTGACTCTGATACGAACTCTATGGGTTCGTTGGATATCCTGATCGAGGGTCGATTAAGCGTAATATTTACAATTTGTTTTTTTGATCCTAAAACCATAAACTTAGACTTGGTCGGATTTAAGACCAAACAGTTAGCATCTGCCCATTCTTTTACACTAGCGAGGTCTTGATTCATCCTACGTGCAGCATCCATGGTATCACGTGGAAGACAATGTAAGTATAATTGTAAATCGTCTGCATATAAATGGAATTTACAATACTTAATACTATTAACAATATCAGAGCTATACAGAATAAACAACAAAGGACCTAAAATTGAACCCTGTGGGACACCTCTCTCAACTGGCATAAGAGTCGATGAAACTTTATCACCAACACTACTCCCTATTTCCACATATTGAAATCTATTACTTAAAAAACTATGAAACCATTCAACAGTAGCTGAATCAAAACCATAATACATCAATTTAGATAAAAGCAGGGTTACGTTTATGGTATCGAAAGCACGAGAAAAGTCTAAAAGTGTCAACAAGGTACCCATGCCTTGATCCTGAGCCGAAAGTATATTGTCCGTCACGTCTAAGAGTGCTGTTGTTGTACTTCTATTTTTTCGGAATCCTGACTGAAATTTAGAAAGAATATTACATTTCTCTAAATAGGCGATTAATTGTAGTGAAACAACTTTCTCTAATATTTTGGATAGACACGGAAGTATACTAATCGGCCGGAGGTCTTGAATGCCAGTTGGATTGGCTTTTTTTGGAATTGGTTTTATAACCGCGATTTTCCAGAGATCAGGGACGGTTGAAGTTGTTATAGATGAGTTGACTATCGAAGTAATGGCTTTTACTGTATACGGGAGGGTTGCTGTAATCATTTTTAAAACAATACGGTCTGTCCCTGACGCATTCGATTTTAGTTTACCTAATATATACGTAATCGTATGCTCACTAATGGGATGTAAAGAAAAAGTGTGACTACTATATTTACTATATTCAAAGAAATCACGATATGATGGTACAAAATTAGTAGCACCTGGTAAGTCTAAGAAAAAATTATTAATATTGTTTGGATCACTGCAACAGTCCATAATATCTAAGTTACGAGAATGCGGTCGAATGGCTACTTTTAAATTCTACCAAATCAGTTTAGGATCTTTACGATTTTTGTTAATATAGTTCTCAAAATAGGCTTTCTTTTCAGAATAGATAGCTTTCGTAACAACAGATTTCATATCCTTGTAAAATTTTTTATGTATGTCGCTTTTACTTATTTTGTATCTGTTGTAACTATTATTTCGTAATTTAATCATTAATTTAACAGTGTCTGTAAGCCAAGGGTATGAACAATCCCTAATGACAATTTTTCTCTCAGGAGCGTATAAATCTAAGACTCTCAATACGTAGGAATTAAACGTAGTTACCATATCGTTAACGTTGTTAAATGTGTCTATATAATCCCAATTTATATTTGCAAGATCATTATTAAGCATATTGTGGTCTATAGCAGCAAACGATCGGGATTTAATAAAGGAAGGCACAATTTTTTCCTTTTTAACATTTATCACAACAGTAATCAAAGCGTGATGTCCGAGATCAGGAATGTAAGTTACTTGGGTGTCACGGGTAAGGGCATCTGTGCAAACTAGATCGATAAGGGTTTCACTATTGTCAAGTACGTGTGTAGGTTTCGTAATTATTTGAGTCAGATTAGTATAATGTAAAAAATCTTTCAGTAATTTTACTTTATAATCTGCAAAATTCAAGAAATTAATATTAAAATCTCCTAAGAGAACTATAAAGTCATATTGAGAGAATGCTGAGATAGATTCTGTCAGAGCGTCCAAAAAAATGTCAATATTCATCCATGGTGGTCTGTATGCTGTGCCCACAATTAGTTTTTTAGAATTAATATTAACAGTTACCCACATTTGTTCGACTGACGGAGAGAGAGGATGAACACAGGTTTTAACAGTCAAACCACGTCTAGTGTAAAAACCGACACCACCTCCGCGGCCACCACACACAGTCTTAGAGCGCGGAATATGTCTTAAACGATAACCTGGTACAACAGGGGCACGTCCGTCTTCGCCTTCACGGAGCCATGTTTCATTAATTGCCATGATGTCAACGGATATATTACTCATTGCCAAAATAAATTCATCATGGCGTGTACCTAAAGAGCCTGCATTAAAAAGACCAATTTTAATATATTTAATAGACATTAAATATGTTTTTTAACGATATGATATTCCCCGTGAAAAAAAAGTTATAATAATATAAAAGATACCTAGATATATTGACAATCATTAAATCTCTACCAACAACGTTCCACAGAGTTTGAGTAAGTATAGGATGATACAAAGTTGGATATATAATACTTAAGAATAGAAAGTTTATATAACGTGAAGAATAAAATAAAATATAAACATAGTATACATATATAGTCACATAAAAAAAATAATATAGGAAGAGATACTTAGCAGACGACATATACATAGTGAATGTGAGATCTATGCAGAAATACATCTTATTACATACACAAATATCAATAATCATAAAAGTACATTCCAGAATATTCCACAATTTCAAACAGAGCAAGTTCCAAAAACCCGTGTCAGATCCTCCTCACATCGAATAGAGTAGGCTGTTTTGCCATCAGACTGTCGAGCATAAATTCGTCCACGCTTAGTCCATGAGAACCGCCACTGAAGCCTACGGCATTCATCACGAACGCGGTGGAAAAGCTGACGGTTATAGCGTGTAAGTCTTTCGTTAAGAAAGATACGCGAAGGTAAATAATAATATGTCATATATTAAATATTTAATATTTGTGTCTGTAGGTTTACACCAGGGTTCAGTTTAAGCCCATATTTATTTCTTCTCGTTATGGATGCATTAACATCAGACATACATAAAAATACACCTTGTTGTATGCTGTTTGCTGATGATATTGTTCTTATCGGAGAAGATGCTACCAAGGTCCAAAGCAGGTTGGAAAAATGGCGAGAAAAACTGGAGAATATTGCTTTAAAAATTACTAGAACAAAAACTGAACACTTGTTTTGCGGCTTCGGTGGTTGTCTGGGGTAGCTTGATTGCTTGGGGCACGAATGCCTTTGAAACATTTGAAAGTTTATAAAACTATGATAAGAGCGGTCATGCTGTATGCATCTGAGTGTTGGGCTACGAAAGAGACGGATGAGAGAAAATTACATGTGGCAGAGATGCGAATGTAAAATTCGATGTGCGTTGTGACTAGAATGGATAAGATTAAGAATGACTATATCAGAGGAAGTTTGAAAATAGCATCAGTGACAGAGACGCTGAGGAGTAATAGGTTAGCATGGTATGGGCATGTCATGAGGAGAGATGATAACCATGTGACTAGAAAAGTGTTGAGTATGATGATAGATGAGTGAAGTAGAGAAAGAAAAAGGCGTGGATGAATTGTGTGAAAAATGATATGTGCGTAAAAGGTGTGAATACTGCGATGATACTTGATAGGAGAGAGTAAAAAAGAAAACATGTTGTGCCGACCCTACTTAGGTGTGATAAGGAAAATGATGATGATGAATAATAATAATAAGAATAATTTTTCATAAAAAAATATAGTCCAAATTTGCCACCACTAAAATCAGCCACCCTAGGCTCTAGTTCTAGTCTATTCAGCCTGATTATACACAATGTCGAAATTTTTGGACTTTTGGTCACTGTAAATTTCACTTATTAAACTAAGGTTTATTGCTCCGGAACCAGTTATCGAGTCGATTTTTAAAACAATGTGCAGAATTAGTAGATACTATTTATTTAGATTTTTTATTCTTAATGTGAGACCTCTACAGGCGTAGGTACACTTGATTTCGGATTGGCGCGACGTGGCGACGCAAAACACGAACTTTGCATTATTAACGAAATACTCGAAAACATTTGCAACCCTATCAGTGTATACATAAGATTTAAATTGTTTTGTCGGCCACTCGTTAAACTAATATTTAAGGACGACGACTTAGCGTCCTTTGATAAACACCGCCAAACACACCGCGCCTCTGCCTAGTTGAATTTTTGTATTTAATTAAAATGATACTTATGTAATAAAATAAATAAGCAGTCATTATTTTATGGAACAAATTTGTAATGCTTTATCTTTCCGTTATGCCATTGCTGGTTCCTGTCGTAATCTGTTATTTTAGACATTTAACTTACACTAAACAATTTCGATGTTTCACATCTGCCATGCGTCCCGTAACGGCTCAATTTTTTATAGTATTGCAATAGTACAAAGAACAAGAATAGTATAAACAGAATTGTAATCGTTGCAATAAAACATACATAGAGTTCCTGTAATTTATTATACAGCCCTGGTCATTATTACCTGCTGTCAATAAAATACGTACATTGACATGATAAATACGTTTTTAACGACTTTTTCCATTCCGGTCGAATGAGTTTCTGTATAAATTATTTCAGAACGTTGACGTTAAAAAAATAAACATACGTCTCCTACCCAACTCAACGAGAATAAGTTTGAAATGAGTTTTTGCTTGTTTAATTCTGTAGGATTACACTTTAAGAGGTAACATTTTAAAATTATTTTGTCTGTTTATCTATACTAATATTATAGAGAAGTAAAGTTTGTGACGGTGTAAGAGGTAGTTGCTGGTCCGATTAAAAAAAATCGTGTTATATAGCTCATTTATCGAAGAACGTTATAGGCTATATCATCATGCTAAGGCCAATAGGAGCGGAGTACTACTGAAAAATCTTTCAAAACCGTTTTTTTTACTCTTGAGGGCTTCCGCTGCCCAAAGTAGCCCAAAGTAACTATTCCACGCGGACGAGGGCCATTATTATATAAATTCGTTAGCTGTTGAAAAAAAAATTTTTTTTTTTCGAACTGACTACGCTATTGTCCTGCCAAGGTCTTAATAGCATCACCGAACTACTAAGGCGCGCGCTTGCGTCACTCAGCCGATTTTATTTGGGCAACTAGCTCAAGGGTGCACGGCACACCTCGGCTTGGCTTGCCTATGAAAAAACACTAATATAATGTTGACTTGATGTTTGTTTTTCTTTTTAATTTTCGCTGCTGCCTTTGTTTCCATATAGGTTGTTAGTTTACTACGTTTTTGGCCACCATTGCTTCGAATAAAGTATATAGGTAAAACAGAATTTTAATACAATAATACTTGTCAGGTATTTGTTGTATATCTTATTACAGAAAAAGTATAATTTTGTGTTATGCATAATATCGCCGTCGTCACCTGATCAATTAGGTCCTTCCATATAAGGTTATGTATCGTTACCATGAATATAATAAAATCGTTTTTATACAAATCTATCGTTGACGTTCAGATCTAGTTAAAACTGTATCGAGACGCCAACTTTTTGGTTGTCATGCACTGCAACGTCAACAAATAAAACAAAAGAAAAAAATAAGAAAAAACGTGTCAAGCAGTCTGGTTGTTTTTTCATCATTGAATTATCGAAAAAATCGGGATTGATCATATCAATCATCAAAACAATTATACATCAATCAGAAAAGCACCAGGAACAACTATCAAATCAATCATCATCATCATCAGAATCTAACAAAGACACATCCGTGGAAGCTCAGCGGCCAGCTGCAACACAAAGAATATCACGAGGTACGTGCATTATATCTTTACTGTTGTTAGCTGGATCTGAACGAAAACATTTGAGTTCTCGAAGACCCTCCGGGGTCCCCCAGGGTAGCAGAAAGCCACCAATTGGCATTTCGGCGGTGCGCATGCTACATCTTTTTGGTGCCGAAACCCGGGAGCTTCTATATAACGTTAATTTACGCATGGTATTACTCAATAACAACATAAAATATCTGAGATCGCTATTTATTCGTTTACTATTCTATATATCTATTTCTTCTGCATTTTCATTTTAAAATTATTGTGAAATCAAATTATGCAATCATTTTAATATTCAATATCGGTGCATAATTTTATTCGGTTCACAGTAATTTTATTATTCCTTCTTGATCTATATCATCATACACATCCATCGTTTAATTTAATCTTTAAAAAAATCATATCGTTTCACGTATAATTATTTCATTTTTCGTCTTTTCGACTCTTACATTCAAGCGTTGCATTTTGAATAAATTGTGACAGTTGACATATACAGGCTACCACGCAGGTATCAAAAACATCGTTTTCCTTTATACAACGTTCACGCAACTTGTGTGATAGCTTGTACAGTGCATACGTGACATCGTGTTATACAGATCTTTTAACCCCTACCATAGTACTTTTTCATAGTGCCCGTACCACAGTAACTTATTGTTTTTATATTGAAGGCGTTAACATTTCGATTTTAATGTGTATAAAGACGCAATTACAATACAGATTAACAATTACACTATATTATTAATTAATTCAAATATCATTTATACCATAATACGTAATTATTTTCACGATGTCTTTCTCAACTAAATATTCTAATCGTAAGTCGGGTACTTTAAAGAAATCTAAATCAAAGTCTGTCGATAGCGAGTATACTGAACGGGATTTACCTTCTTTGCGTAGGAAACGAACTATCGCGTTTAGACGGTTAACGAAAACTTTAGAAGTAGGCGTTCTAGCGGTAAGCGATCCTAGTCAGCGCGATTTATTTTTATCATACTACGAAGAAGTGAAAGAAAATGCGGAGAATTTTGAAGATGCTCATTTCGTAATTCAAGAAATTCTGAACGATCCAGAACATGAGGATAATGAGATTCAGGAACGTTTCGATGAAATGTATTATAAAGTGATGGTGATCAGTCGTAACTTGTCTCAGACTGATTCGAATCATTCTCATCGGAGTTCAACAGCAGTTAACATGCGGTTGCCAAAGATCGTACTACCGACATTTAATGGTGACATCAAGCAATGGCCCGCGTACTTTGATACATTCAATGCGTTAATTCATAACTCCTCGTCTCTTAATGATACGGAGAAGTTCCACTACCTTATATCATCTCTCAGTGGTGACGCGTTGACCGTAGTCAAACCCTTCCCAATGACTCATGAACATTATCGCGATGCATATAATGCTCTCATTGCGCGTTATAAGAATAAACGAGACCTAGCGTTTACATGTTGGCGGGACATTCTAAACATTGAATTTAACAACAATGATGCTCGTAGTTTTCGAAAATCACTTGATCTATTCGACGAAAATTTGAGCATTTTAAAAACTGTTAACTTGCCAATACACCAATGGGACTTTATTCTAGTATATCATATTTTATCAAAACTAGAACCGAAGTATCGTCGCGATTTTGAGGAAAAGTATGCGGACGTTGAACTACCAACGTATCAACAATTAAAATCCTTTTTATCATCAAAGTGTGAGGCTTTACTGCGAGACACGCATTTCATCGAAGCAATTAAACCAACTAAACCTCAACAAAATATTGCGACTGACCAACTGCAATCCAAACGACGTACCTCATTCCATGCGCTTGTTGCCGCGACTCCCGCTAGTACCGATAAGAAAACCGAAAGCTTTCCTACCATTGTTCCATATACTAGCAAATGTTCTTTCTGTAAAGATTTTCATTCAATTTCGGCATGCTCTCAATTTTTACAAAAGTCATTGGATGAACGGATGAAAATTGCTACAGAGAAAAATTGGTGCTTTAATTGTTTGAAATCTTCTCACCAACTAAAAGACTGCAAGTCTGTTTTTTCTTGCCGCACATGCATGCGGAGGCATCATACCTTACTCCATCGCGACATAGTTAGCGAAACGAAACAAAGCGTGTCGTCCTTGCTGACAAGTTCACCTTCAGAAACCACCGTATTGTTGGCAACTGCAATCGTGCAAGTACGAGATGCTTCAGGTGCGATGCAATCATTTCGTGCTTTGTTTGATACCGGAAGTCAAACTAATTTCATTACGGAATCTGCAATTAAGCGTTTAAACTTAAATTCAGCTCCAACTGACATCGATGTCAGCGGAATCGGGGGCATAGTGGCTCCTATCATCGGTGATGTTTCTTGCTCCGTAGGTACGAACAACAAAGTTCTTTTCAATCTAAACTTCCACGTTATTTCAAAAATATGTGACGATCAACCAAAAACAAAATTAAATACATCAGGGTGGTCACACATCAATACTTTACATTTAGCAGATCCAGGTTTCGATATCCCAGGATCCATCGATATTTTATTCGCCGCAGATATCTTCGCTAATTCGCTTCAAAATGATTGTATTAAGGGGAATATCAATCAGCCTACTGCTTTTAAATCAGTCTTCGGTTGGCTTCTATTAGGCAAAACTCATTTAGCTTTTAATACACCGGTAAACGCGTCCTTAGACATGGATAATGCAATGCATTCATTAATTCAACGTTCCCGGGAACTTGATTCTCTCCCAAAGGTATCCGTTCCAAGTCTTGATGAAGCTTTGTGTGAACAAAAATTTATAACTAATAATTCTCGTGAATGCTCGAGTAGATACATGTGTTGCTCATCATTTAACGCCAATGTGGAACCTATCTTCGAAGGTACTCGTGCTATTGTATTAAATCGATTCCATATTACCGAACGTCCCCTTTCACGTGATCGTTGTTTACTCAACCAATGCTTACAGTTCATGAATGATTGTGACAATTACATACAAATGCGATTTTTATGCGCCATGTATCGCCTAGCACCCATCAAGTCATTACTTCGTTCAGAACTGTGTGCAGCTGTTCCACTTACAGAATTCACGAAAGTGGTTCTATACACTTATCTAAATAAATCATCCATTCATACTGTTCATCTGTGGTCTGATACAATAGTCGTTCTATCTTGGAAACATTCCCATTCATCAAGTTTGATCACTTTCGTGGCTAATCATATTAGTCATATTCAAGAAACGTTGTCTACAGAATCATTATATCATGTAGCCTCAGGTGATAATCTTGCTAGTGTGTATTCTCATGAGAAACTTCCACATCACCTTCTTCAAGATACGTCGCCACAGCCAAACAATGATGAAGATGATATGGTGTTCATGGAGAAGCGTAGATCGGTGGCGTTACTTATTCGTGATGTCAATAGACACCATATATTTCTCGACAATGTAATAAACCAGTTTTCATTACTTGTAAAGATTACTCGAATCATATTACACGTTAAACGTTTCATTCACTACATTATAAATCCTCGAGCACACCAAGGAGGTACAATTCAAATTGATTTTGTCAATTCTGATTCACTGTTACTAATCACAAAGTTCGTCCAAGGTTCATCATTAGCTCACGAAATTCAACAGCTTAAAACGAATCAACCTTTATCAAAGCAATTTCGAAAGCTAAATTCGTTCTTGGACGAACAGGGTGTCCTCAGGGTGGGCGGTCGAATATCACGCGCTGTTTTAGAATTCGATCAACGACACCCCACTCTTTTACTCAGTGATTATCCATTCACGTTCAAATTCATCGAGCCCATTCATCGTAGTTATCGTCATACCGAAAAAACTAACTAGTATCTTTTGTCTACATTTAGTCGTATCATTAGTTCTCATTTACTTAGTTAAGAATTCATTTTATTTTCCCATATTCTTCAATTTTCTTTAGAAAATACCATGGGTATTTTGGTGGGCGGTATGTATCGTTACCATGAATATAATAAAATCGTTTTTATACAAATCT
>JACEII010001119.1:7531-18241 GCA_014332785.1 Antheraea mylitta | reverse complement strand
AAGTAAATTACCGTGAATTCCATAAAGAGCTAATTTTTTAATAAGAATAAAATCCTTTTTTAATCACATATCATTCGATTTTGCGTGTAAACTTGCTACAAGTAATATATAGAATGACGCACCCACTGTCGAAACCAATAACAATCGGGTTCTAAAAATAGGCCGTCTCAAACGTTATCGAATCGCTCGAATAATAACGTCAGCCTTCTATTATTTTTCGTTTTTTTTAAACATATAAAGCTCGTCGTGATTTGTCTGATAAGAATTCTATTAATGACTAGCTTCTGCGCGCGGCTTCGTCCGCATGGAATAGTTACTTTGGACTAACTAACACGCAGCGGAAGCTCTCAAAAGAAAAAAAAAACGATTTTGAAACATTCTTCATTGATGCTCCGCTCTTACTGGTCTTAACAAGACGATATATAGCCTATAGCCTTCCTCGTTAAATAATTTATATAACACTGAAAGAATTATTCAAATCAGACCAGTAGTTCCTGAGATTCCCCCTCCAACGTAACAACATCACAACGTCACAAACTCACAAACTTTACCTCTTTATAATATTAGTATAGATTCAACTTAATCTTACAAATTGTAATAATTTTTAAAATCACATTGAAATTTTCAAACTCATAGATTATCTTAAAAAGAATACAATATATCATCGGAATTTACAAGGTGTTTTCCACAGCGATGTTATTAAATTCAAAGAATACACTTTGAACATAATCTCAATACCTACTTCTCAGTTTTCCCTTAAAACATTTTTCGGGTTTCCAAAATACTTACTGGAAGCCGTAAGTGAGGCTTAATGTATTTTAAACAAGAAAAAGCTTTTTATTTCTCTTAAAGATGCACCAGAACAAGGAATCTTTTAATCCCACGCAATAATATCTGTACTTAGCTAATATAATTCAATGGAACAGCCATGTAATAATGTATGCTAAAATTATGCAAAACAATTGTGGAATATAGACAATGATTGAAGCCACCTTTTGAACGGAATCTTCGTTTAAATCATAGCTCCGCGTTCAGCTTTAAAATGGAAATGTGAAGTAATACGCAGCTGAGAGCGGCTTATTTGACAACGACCAACCGTTACTTGGCAATAAGAAAAATTCTCCGTGGCGTTGTTCCAATTAAATGAAGATTTTAATAGGATTAAGATGTCTTAAGGAATACGACTTTAAAATACTAATAAGTAACATTTAAATCTCTATATAAATAATCTCTCTTTGTTAACCAATTTTCTTTTGTTTAACAGCTCATTTTTAAACATTATTGGTGTTATTACAAAAAAATTAAATACTTGCTTTAAAAAGGTTTCATATTAAATGAACCGCGCTCGTCCGAGGCAAGTTCGCGTTATCCTTTTTTCGCAAGTCTAACCTAACCTTATCAAAAGCTAGATAAAAGAGCAGGATGGCGACTATTCAGCGAGCGCGGTGCATTTAAGACATAACCTTTTTAAAGCAAGTATTCAATAAGTATTTAACATTTTTCGTAATAACACCGTATAGGTTTTAACGTATGACCACAATATCGTTTCATGATAAATAGTCAACAAAATGATAAACACACCAAACCGAGAGGAGACTGGCTCTCAAATACAGCTGTTAAAGCACATCGACTGATACTGGGCTATAGATTTACATCTTCCGAGTTGTAGCTAGCCAGGTAGACTTAGAAAATACCCTACCATTATGACGAGCTTCAGTGTGTTCAATTTAAAAAGTTGCAGAATTGATCTTAGTCAGTGACAATTTCTTTAGCCGCGTTGAGCGATTTTGTTAGACGAAAAACTTAAAAGGTTCACATTACTAGTGACCTCGTCATGCTCGTTACGAATTGCGCTTGCGATAAACTGGCGATCGTAGGTATAGTGACTTGTAGTCATGTAATATTCATATTTTGTTTTGAACTTGTGCAATCCATAATATGTTTGATTAATTGGTAATTATTAAACTGTATAATTATTACTCGGAGTGCCAATGGATGTAAAATCGAGACTAATGTTAATATTTCTGTGTTACAAATCATGAAAATTATATAATGCAGACTATAATTGATTTAAAATTAAAAAAAAGCACGATATTCTATTGTTTCTACTTTTCGCTTCTGTAGACTGTCCTTATAACTGCCTGTTTTTTCTTATAAAACAATTACATATACAATAGTACGATTATTACAGTATTTTTTTTTTTCTCGAACAACTACGATATTGACCTAGCAAGGTCTTAACAGCTTCACTGGACTTCTAAGGCGAGCCCTTAAAGCAGTCAGCCGATTTTATTTGTGCCACTAGCTTAAGGAAGCACGGCACACCTCGGCTTGGGATGTTGCCTGATACATGTAATTCGCAACCTATCTGAGCTAACCTAAGCTAAGCTACATATAATAAACTAGCCTCTGCCCACGACTTCGTTCGCGTGGAATAAATACTTTGGGCTAACACTAACACGCAGCAGAAGTTCTCAAAAGGGAAAAACATCCTGATTTTGAAACATTTTT
Organism: Antheraea mylitta; assembly: GCA_014332785.1. Classification (NCBI taxonomy): domain Eukaryota; kingdom Metazoa; phylum Arthropoda; class Insecta; order Lepidoptera; family Saturniidae; genus Antheraea; species Antheraea mylitta. Next base: position 15,730 of record JACEII010001119.1, on the reverse strand, counting down.
CATCTGTGCTCCGCTCTTAATGGTCTTAGTGTGATGATATATAACCTATAACCATCCTCGATGAATGAGCTATATAACACTGAAAGAATTATTCAAATCGGACCAGTAGTTCCTGAGATTACCCCCTACAACGTCACAACATCACAACGTCACAAACTCACAAACTTTATTACCTCTTTATAATATTTATATAGATGAGTTATTGAAACATATATGTGTACCAAGCATATATAGCTCAATAACTGTTATATATATATTTTATGTCGGCTATTTTTTTCTAATATTAATCTATTTCAGTTCGATAAGGGAAGAATTAAACCCATCCACTTTCATGTGTAAACATGTGTGTGTGTACATGTGTGGAGGTGATATGTGTAATGTTGTTGCAGTGTTGTAAGATTTGTTTTTTATTAAGTTCGACGAACACTACTTATTTATAATTGTATACACTGTTTATATAAAACACAAGAATAATTCTGTTTTTATATGTCCTTTTCGTAATATATTTTTTCTATTAATCAAGATTTATTATCTTTTGAGGAAACGATTTAATTGAATATCCGTTAATGAAAATTGATGTCTGAAGACTGGATATTACAGTAAAATCATTTTTCATAGGTTTATTCAATTTTCATAAATTTATTTGAAATTCGATTAGATTTAGGTAATAAAAATTTATTGAATATTATTTATTGCTCTCTTTTTAATTTAAAGTAAAAAGACTTAAGTCAATCTAATTATAACAACTTTTTTTAAATTTTGTCCAATTTCTCTCCATTTGCGTTATTTTATAATTTTGATTAAGTATTTTATAAGATATATGAAAAATAAATACGATATATAGAGATTATAATATTAAGATAGATTTAGCTTAAAATAGAAGGTGTGGATTTTATCAGAAACGACATTTTTTTTTTGATACATTAAATAATTGGACTATTTAATCTACTAAATTAGTAACTATGGGTAACTGTTACATAGTCTGTCAAGTTATATTAGGTAACGATTTTTTTTTCGTGTATTTTTTATTTGTATTAATCGAAGTAATCACCCATGCAATCCATGCATCTTTGCCAACGCAGTGGCAGTTTATTGATGCCCTTCTAAAAGAAATCAGCTGGACGAGAGGCATCAAATTCTTCAAAGGCATATTGTACTGCCTGTCGGGTATTGAATTTTTTCCCCGGCAAGGAGTTATCCAAATTCTGGAAAAAGTAGTAGTCTGTAGGCGCAAGGTCTGGTGAGTAGGGCAGATGACGTAGAACTTCCAATCCCAGTTCTTGCAACTTGGAGACCGTCTGCTGTGCAGGATGAGGTCGCGTGTTGTCGTGCAGAAGCAGCGGAGACGAGCGATTGACCAATGCTGGTTGTAGATGTGTCAGCTTCTCCATCATTGTATTCAATTCTTCACAGTACATATCTGTAGTAATGCTCACTCGTTTGGTTAGAAGCTGTGATGAATCACACCAGTACTAGACCACCAGTGACCATCACTTTTCTAGGGGTAAGTTTTTATTTAGGGCATTGTTTAGGTGCTGAACCAGGATCCAACCAACTTGCTGAGCAATTGCGGTTATCAAACAGAATCCATTTTTCATCGCAGGTAACAATGCAGTTCAAAATTCCTTCATTTGTGTGTCTGTTGAGCAGTGCAAGGCACGTCTCAACGCGTACTTCGCACTGGCGATCATTGAGTTCGTGGTGCACCCATTTGTCAAGCTTTTTTACCTCGCCAATTTGACGCAACTGGACCAATATTGTTTTGACGCTAACGTCGAAAGCTGCTGCTAATTCAGCCGTAGATTGTGTATCATCGGCGTCCACAATCGTCAATTTGTCATTGTTGACCAAAGTCTGCGGACGACCGCGAGGTTCATTTTTCAGGTCGAAATTCCTAGAACGGAAGCGAGCAAACCAATAACAGGTGGTGCGTTGGTTTGTAGTGTTAGCTCCGTAAACGTCGTTGATGTTGCGTGCCGCTTGTGCCGCGTTACTATGACAGTACTCATATTCCATAATTACTCGAATTTTTAACGTATCCATGATGACAAAAAGATTGAAATGCGATAAAATGTAACACTAATCAATAAACAAATGACTACTTTTGGAAAAAGAATTCCATGTATTTAAAATAAAATTAATTTGAAATTAGAGTTCTTAGCCAAATAAAAATTATTTTGATTTGAAATGGCCAGTACTGCGGAACGGCAATTTCATAGGTAAAGAACTATTATTATTACTTCTAATAATAAATTTTAATATCACTCTCCAAGATTCGACATAAGCATTTTTGATTTTGCAAAGAGCCTGACACATTCACAACAATGAATTCTTATGTGGCCTATGTTTTTTTTATATCATATAGGAAGCAAACGAATAGGCGGTCATAGACACTAGCAAATCCAGAGGAGTCGCACGTGCGTTGCCATCCTGTGTTTGGGGGAGTGGAGAGAAAATAAGAAGGGTTAGAGGAGGAGAGAAGAAGGGAGAGGAGAGGGGAGGGAAGAGGTGGTGCTACCCCGGGGGAGCCGACCCATTGATGCTGAAACCAATAATAGTGTAGGCGTGGCTCTACCACCTACAATATATTAATATAAAAAAAAAAAGCAGTCTATAAAACTTATTATTTACCATTTTTAATACATCATATTTGATAATTTTCTTGTTTCTAAATTTGTATAAAAGTAAGCCATGTGGCAAGGAGAATTCAGACAATTCATAATTTCATAATGTGAGAAATTGTGTACCATACAATTTTATGCTTTCACGTCATAACTACTCAACCAGTGATATAGATGATCAATTTTACACATATGTTGTATATCATAGGGGGCAAACAAACAGGTGGGTCACCTGATGGTAAGTGAACACCGCCGTCTATAGACATTGGAAACGCCAGAGTTGTAGCAAGTGCGTTGCCGGCCCTTTCAACGAGCTTTTCATTCAAAAACAAAGGAATTATTGCGAAGGATATATAAAACCTTTTTTTTTTTATGTGGGGAAATCCCTTATGGATACCCACCCTCCCGGGGGAGAGAGTGGGTTATATCTGACTCGCACGTACTAAAACCCCACGGTGTACGTCTTCCGCTATGGTTGGGGCGGCACGAGATCTCTATAGACTTCATCGTGCCGCCCCAGCAGTGTGGCCCAGCACCAGAAGTGCCGCCGCCGAGCCTCGTCTTGTAAGGAGACAGCCGGGTACACACCAGCCATCTCCTTCTCGTCTGCCGGACCTGTGCAATGGGAAGATGGGCCCCCCGATCCACCTATCCCTAGGTCCGGCTACGGTAGCGGAAGGAGGCGATCAAATTGCCGCCTCCTCCTGCCTGTCCTCCGTTGGCGGAGAGGGCCGCTTAGCGGATCGTTCTCGCGGACCCTCACCGCCGCCTCCTTCTGCGAGGCGACTTCCTCGCAGAAGGAGGCAACTGCGTTCCATACATCCTCGCTACCGAGCACGGCCGTGACCACGCTCGGCAGCGAGAGTTCCCCTCCTACCGCCGCAGCCAGAATGCGGCGTCGCTCCTCCCACGCAACACATTCAGAAAATGTGTGCTGCGCGGTGTCCGGTTCAGCGCCGCACTCATGGCATACGGCGGTCGGCTCCCTGCGTGCTATCCGGTACAGGTACCAACCGAAGCACCCGTGCCCGGTCAGCACCTGCACCAGACGAAACGTCAGGGAGCCCCATCGTCTATTGTACCATTCATACAGGACCGGGCGGACGGCGTCGATGGTATATCGACCGTACTGCGCATCCGCCAGGTCCTGCCTCCACCTCTCCATTTTTTCCTCCCTCTCGATTTTTCTCACCTCCTCTAATTCCCCGGGAGCTAGAGGCTCCCCCATCTACTTCTTAACCGCCGTATAATTATATACGACGGCAAGCACCTCCGCCTCCAGCTCCCAGGGAAGGGAGCCGGTTAGTACCATGGCTGCCGCCGCGGACACCGTCCGGTAACCCCGTATCACCCTCAACGCTACAGTACGCTGCGCGGCTCGCAACGCATGGATATTGGTGGCGTTGAGGGCGTCCACCCATAACGGTGCCCCGTAGACGGCCATGGAACGCACGACCCCCATATATAGGCGGCGACAGGCGGCATCCGGCCCCCCCGTATTGGGAAGGAGTCGTCCAAGCGCCGCTGCCGCCCCAACTATGCGCGGTCCGAGCCCCTTGAAATGGGGCTCGAACCGCCAGCGTCCGTCCAGGGTGAGGCCCAGATATTTCATCCGGGTCCCCACCCTGACACGGACTCCCTCCACATATATGTGGGCCCCGGGAGGTGGCCCGTTTCGAGGGCCACCTCGAGGCCCAGTCTTCTGATGCGCCCGACCACGAGAGTTACAGCCTCCGTGGCCATGCGCAATAAATTATTAGTTTCCCCCCCTCGGGCTACGACTAGGGTGTCGTCCGCGTAGCAGACAATCGTAGCCCATGTTCCACAGGAGTGGCCCTAACGCCGACCCCTGTGGAACCCCGCTCGCCGTGTTGCGCCGGACCATCCGTCCTCTGGCATCCACAAAGGCGACCTCTTTCCCGTCGAGGTACGCCTTCAACAGCCGCCGCAGATACAGGGGCACTCCGAAATACCGGAGCGCCTCCGGTATGACACTGTGCGGCAGACTGTTGAAGGCGTTGGCGATGTCCAAGGACACTGCCAATATTCTTTCGCCCTCAGAGGTCGCCTCCAGGACACATAAAACCCAAAATAACATGAGCGAAGCCGAGAACAAAAAGTAGGTTTTTTTTACATTCATGTATGTCATTCAATTAATATATAGTAAATTTTAATTAGTTCGGGTTCTAGTGTTCTTAGTAAATACTTAAAGAGAAAAATATTTTGTGTACATGGAAACACAAAAAAATATTCTAAATCCCGTCACGAACACAGATACGTTTTAAAGTAGGTATTCACTGTAAAAATAACGTATATAGAGAACCTAATTCAACTTTATTAGAGTCCAAAGTACCGCCTGTTGAAAGTTAATCAACAGGGATCCTATTCAGTACAATTTGTAAGCCTATTTGGTCCCTGAAAACGGTCAAAAAGATCTTAACGACGCTTCGTTTTAAAAATGAGCAGCAACTATGTAGGCATTTGCTGATTATTTTTTCAGTTTTTTATTATTTTTTTTTTTTTTTTGACAACCCATCTTCCTTGCTAGTATTCCAATCGCTAAGCTAACAAAATCCTGGCCGTCTTGTTAGAAGGGAGTTTTTTGTGGCAAATCAGAATCCATGCTCCGTGGTATTATGTCTCATTCATTTCACTTATACACAACAACCAAACTATATCACGTAAAACGCCACCAATATTACAAAATATACAGCCATATAACACAAGATTATGAATAAAAAAAAAAACATTACATGACATACCAAGGTCCCGCCAAAAAATATTTTCACTGTTTAGAAATAACTTTTCTGATCCAGGATAGTAAGTTCAAGTAATATGAAAAAAAAAAATTAACGCTTGTGTTAATAAAATAAAAATAATCTTTATAAATAACAGTGTCTTTCTTAAAGAAGCATTTTTTCTTATATATTTTTGTTGCATTTTTTTTAATGTAATGGAAGGCAAACGAACGAAACCAGTAATACCTTTAGCGTGGCACTACCACCTACAAAATTTTGTATTTTTGGAATTCACCCTTAAAGTCTGATACGAAACACAATTCTGTATTCACGGTTCCCGTAATCGTGGCATGATTATAGCATAATTACCCTGCGAATAAGAGGAGTTTACTGTGCATATATTAATCAGCCTATGCTCGGGGTTCCACTCGCGTCAATGTAGATTATCCTTCAGAAACACTAATTTCAAGATACACAACGCACTTTTGTTTACTCCTGGTAATGCGTTTGCGGAATTTCTTCATGATTAGTTGAGTAATTAAGTCGTAAACATATAACAAAGAAGTAAAGTCACTTTCGGAATTATAATATTAGTATATTAAATTATTACCAAGAAAAAAAATTGGTTGCCAAGAAAAAATAAAACGGTTTTATTTACAAGAATTGAGACAAATGTTAATATTGAAAAGATTTTATTAGTAATGCTTCACACAAAATACTTAATATACACACAAAGGTACACACCTCTTGGTCGCGTACTACGTCTATTAAAATGCTGTTAAACGTCATTTTTTAAGTCTTTAAAAAGAAAATAGACATTTAATATTCACACAAAATACACCTAAACATTCCAACATTATAATTTACAAATATTAGTACAACTCATTCAATCGATGAATTTGGAGAATTGTATGATAATAACGAGATATGTTGTGCAAAGGCTGAGGTAACTCAGAGGTAAAGTCATATTTAGCTTGATGATTCCAGCGAGGGCATAGGTGAACTCGTTCTCTTTGGTCAGCAAGTAAAAGGCTTTTATTTTCCTACGTTCCAGTTTATCTACAAAAATAGTGAGTAAGTTTTACTAAATTTATTATTTTTTCATATAAACTCTGGGCTTACACTCAAATACAGCTATTGTATCACACAATCAAATGCTTGACAACAGATGTTTAAATTGAAGGTGTTAGCTGGCCAGCTCAGAATAAGCCTTTAGAAATAGCACCACCACCGTATCGCCAAATGTTTAGTACATTATAAGCATTAAAAGGAATATTTACAGATTCCTTTATCCCTTAATATTGAGTGTTATTTAATGAAAGACTGAGTTAAATCCTTTTTTATCTTAAAAGAGACGTTATTTCTTGTATTATTGTTAAATTTAATTTGTTTATGTATTAAAATTATATAAAAATAAAATAAGATTATGGGAATTTCAATCTATGAAAAGCCTCTTGGGCTAATGAAATTACTTTTTTTATATCATAGGAGGTAAACGAACATGTGGGTCACCTGATGTTAAGGGATTACCACCGTCCATAGACACTTGCAACACCAGGGGAGTCGCAGGTGCGTTGCCAGCCTGTGTTGGGGGAGGAGGGGAGGGAAGAGGAGAGTGGGAAGATGAGAGGAGGTGGGCCATCGGTGCTCTTACTGACCGAATGAAACGTAACAATACAAGCACTGTTACTTCACGTCGGTTTTCTATGAGAGGATATTACTCCTGGCGAGCCGACCCATTCATGCTGAAGGCAGTAATAGCTTCAGAATGCCTCTTCCACATACTCTATATAAATGTATATTCACTAACCTAACGGCGCAGTATTGATAGCCTTATGTAATGTGGTGCGTATAATCGAAACTTGCCCTGAAGTTATACTTGTATAGTAACATGGACCGACGACTACGAAAGTATATTTTACACAACGGACCAAACAGTAAACAATCAAGGTAGCGGAAGTCTGAAAGAAACATATTTTTTTGTTTTTTTTTTTTTTATTGTAGCACAGTTAAATGACTGCACTATGCCTGACCGTAAGCACAGTGCAATCCAAGAATAATAGCGACCACCGATTGACACACTATCCATCGCCGGTCACCACTATCATGCCGGCCTGCAAAAAACTGGATAAGCACAGGCTGATCCCAAAACGCGACCCGTAGAAGCGAATCACTATTACGAGCTTTTTCGCCATATACATGGTGGTTGCGACCCAGTCAGGCTGTAAAACCCTACCACCCCGCTTTCGCCATTGCCTCGTTCGTTATTCAGCAGGGTGCACCACGAGCAAGTGAGGTTGGCTTGGGTGTCTCAAGTCTTATGATGTTATTTGACACCCCTTACACCCCTCCATACATATAATTTAGACCTACGATAAGAGTAAGATTTACTAGAGTGAAAACTTCTTTAAGCGTGTTTAGTAGTGACTAAAAGTTAGCTATCATGCTCCGGTCTATAAGACTGAATCGTGTATATTCGGCTAAAGTCATAATCAACCTCGTTTACTGTCTCCAATAATTATGTTTTATTTTATTATTTCGTATTATATAAAATAAAATAATAGTTTGCCTGTTTTATATGTTTTCAATTCTACCATGGGATATAAGCACACACCCACTTTCTATATTAGTAGCTTTCTCATCCATACGGTGAAAATACGCGTAAAAATTGCATCTACTAAAGCAATTCACACATATATAAGCAGTTCTATATGCTAATAAGACCCATTTCAGTTAATAATCATTCGAAAGAATACATATTTTTTGCAATATTTAATGAACGATTCCAGTTATATCTCATAGAGACAATACTCAAGATTCTACAGTATTCATAACATAAG
>JACEII010001117.1:0-10723 GCA_014332785.1 Antheraea mylitta | reverse complement strand
TTTTCTCGCTATATATGTTGATGATCTGCTTTTATTTGTAAATAATGAAAAAACAAAAACTTATATTAAAGAAGAACTACATAAACAATTTAAAATGAATGATCTTGGCGATGTAAGTAATTGCATTGGAATACATGTAGAGAGGGATAGGAAAAAAGGTATGATTTATTTAGATCAAAGAAAATATGTACAAGAAGTACTACATAAATATGGAATGTCTGATTGTAAAACCGTTAAAACCCCAATGGACAAGAATGTAATGCTTGAAGAAAATATTGAAAATAGTAAAATATTATTTGATATTCCGTATCAAGAGATAATTGGTTGCTTATTATATGTTTCACAAATTACTAGACCAGACATATGTTTTGTTATAAATATGTTAAGCAGATATAATAATAAACCAAAAATGTCACATTGGATTGCTCTGAAACGTGTCATGCGTTACTTGAAAGGCACTCTGGATTACAGATTGAGTTATAAGCAAAATCCAAAGGAAACTATGATTCATGGATATTGTGATGCAGACTGGGCAAGCTCAAGAGATGACTGGCGTTCCTGCTCTGGCTATACATTTTTGTTTCAGGGAGGATCGATCAGCTGGAACTCTAGACCTCCGCCTACCATTGCACTATCTACAACAGAAGCTGAGTACATGTCTCTGTCATCATGTGTACAAGAAGCTTTGTGGTTAAAGCAATTTCAAGAAGATTTTTGGCCACAGTTGAAGAATGATGCCTTGATCATTTACAGTGACAATCAGAGTTCCATTAGGCTTTCAGCTGCAGATGGATATCATTCCAGAACAAAACATATTGATGTGAGACACCACCTTGTACGTGACAAAGTTCTTCGAGGAGATATTAATGTTCAGTATATACAAACGGATTTAATGATTGCAGATGCTCTCACCAAAGCTACATTCTGCTCTAAGTTGGTTTATTGTTCAACTAAGATGGGTTTATGTTTAAGGGAGGATGATGAAAATATGTAAACATAAACTAATAGTGTTTAAGTTATCTATGTCAAATATATATTTTTAGTCTATGGTGTACATCTGTCATTATTTGCACTTTTCATTGTTCTGGTAAAGTCGAATAAACTACATCGTTCTAACTCTTATCGTGGTATCATTTCAATAATTAATTAATAGTAATAGCTTTGACTTCCATAGTTTGACCTATAAATTGCTAGATGTCGCTACTCTACACACATAATTGTATGTCTAAACATATTTCAGATAGATAAATAACAATGATTTTATATAGAATTGATTTACGTAAGTAATATTAATTTGTTCGTTAATTATTATCTTTGTGTTACTTAAAACATGTAGTAGAATAAATTATAAGTAAATGGTAATTGCTTTGATTTATATAGATCGTCTATAAATTATATAGTTCGGCCTATAAAAGGCGAAATGTCTATGTTATCCATGCCCCGCCCAGATTCTCGTAGATGATATCTACGAAGACCTCCGGGAACAGAGTTTCCCGGTCAAAGAAGTCCACTTCATGCGATCTGCGCGTAATCGTGAGCCCTACGACATGGTGCTCGTTATTCTCGAGCGCTCCGTCGAGGGCAAAAAGATCTTCAACCTCTCAACCCTCTGCGGCCTCTCCGGTATCACCGTGGAGCCGCCGCGTAAAACGTCCGTACCCTCGCAGTGTCACAACTGCCAGGAATACGGATACTCCGCACTTAACTGTCACCTGAGTCCCAGGTGTGTTAAGTGCCTCAAGATTTGAAATAGAAATACCCCAGGAGGGTACTGCTTGTTCTGCGAGCAGAAAATCCCTCCCCGAGTCTCCCGACTCGGGCAGCCCTTCCTTGTCTGGGGTGGGCACAATTTTGTGTGATGACACTCGAACGACAACTCAGGCGATGACACTGGTATTTGATCTGACGGATGACTTAGACGATGACGACACGGAAACAACGGACTTGGCACTCTTAACGGACTCTTCTTCCTTTATAAATATGGAATCTGCAAAATTAAAAAAATCACTACCCCAGGAGGGTACCACCCGCTCCGCGGGCGGAGAATCCCTCCCTGAGTCCTCGGACTCAGGATGCCCCACGTCTTCTGGGGGGGGGGGGGGGGCACAATTTTGCGTGACGACCCTAAAACTATGACTATGGCGAGAACAACTCGACACTCCAAGTTTTTTACAGGCAGCAGCAAGCGCCCGCATGAAGACGACCTGTGGGGTTCCGATGCGGCGGGGGGTCACGGAGCGCTGAGGGAAAAAAAGTAACCTCATCCATGAGAGGTAGATCGCTCGAACGTTCGACTAATCCCAGACGTCCTGTTATGGGAGAGGCGGACGGCTCGTATGATCGAGTATTCTCCGAACACGTCTGCCCCTCAGAGGCAGAGGAGAGCGCCCAGGAGGATGAGCCTGATTGGATGGATCGCGACCAACTAAAGGAGGTTGCAAAGAAGCGCGTTGGCGACCTCTTGGAGATGACTGGAAAACCAGGGCACCCCAAGGGAGCGTACGCAGGGCGGTTGAAAGAAGCGGCCCGGGTACTACTGGGCGTAATCAACACGCTAACGGCGCGAAAAGAGTCTGATGAGATGACTCGACTGAGACTCGAGACTCGCGGCCTTCGCCGCCAAGTGGACTGATTGACGGCAGAGGTCCTCGCATGGCGGCGAAATGCCAGCGAGTAGACGGCCATGCCACCTCCTCCTGCATCCCTACCTACGGACTCGCCTACAAAGGAGCAGCAGCCCAAAGGATGGGAGGAGGCCCTCGCGGCGACAGAAGAATGACTCAAGCATTCCCTCCTAAAATCACTCGGAGGGATGGTCGACACCAAGCTGGCGGGTATCAATGACCGCCTTCTCCCAGAGAAGGTGGTCAGGCCACAGCTCCAGGCGGACAGACGACGGGTGGCTCCTGGGTCAGCAGCTGAAAAGATAGCTGCGGCAAAAACCAGGACGCCCCCGAGCGATACGCCGATGCCGATCCCCTGCCCCGCTCCCTGTCCATCCTCCCTTCCAGCTCCATCGGAGCCGGAAAAGGAAGGATGGACGACAGTGGTGCGGTGGGGGAAGAAAAAGTCGGGGAAGGCTGCCCCAGCGAAGGCCGCCACTGCCCCGTCGCCGGCTGTGGGTCCCAAACCAATCGGGGCCGGGTCCAAACCCAAGAAGAAGAGGAAGGCGAAAAATAAGCTCACCCCCCCTCGAACAGCTGCAGTGATGGTGACGTTGCGGCCGGAGGCGGAAGAGAGGAGGGTGACCTATAAGGACGCCCTCCTTAAGGCGAGGACGGAGGTGTCGCTCAGCGAGTGCGGCATCTCCGGCCTCCGAGTACGCACGAGCGTCACCGGGGCCAAAATCCTGAGGATCCCAGGTGCGTCGGCCCCGGAACAAGCTGACAAGCTGGCGATGAGAGTGCGGGCAGAGCTGGAAGGCCTGGCCACGGTCGTGCGGACTACAAAGAGGGCGGGTATCCGAGTCGTCGATTCCGACGACTCGGTATCGCAGGAAGAGGCCGTAGAGGCCGTGGCCACGGCGGGCGGATGCGAGCCCACCGACATGAAAGTGGGCCCACTTCGCACACGACCGGGAGGGCTAAGCTCTCTGTTTGTGACCCTCCCCTTTGTAGCGGCCCGAAAACTGGTCGGAGCAGGCCGCCTCCTCATCGGCTGGAGTTCGGCCCGAGTCCATCTTCTGGAGGGTAGACCTCTAAGGTGCTACCGCTGCATGGGCTTGGGCCACACCCGGCCTATGTGCCCGTCAGAGGTGGCGAGAGGAGCGGCCTGCTACTGTTGCGGGGAAAATGGCCACCGTGCAGACGCCTGCACATTGGCTAAGCCAAGATGCGGTGTCTGCGCGGATGCCAGAATACCGGCAGAACACGTCATGGGGGGGCGCCAATGTAAGCCCCCGTCTGTCAAGGGGAAAGCGCGCTTCCTTAAGGAGGTGCATGCGGAGGTAGCTGCTATGGACCATTGATGGACTACATCCATAGCAGCTACCTCCAGGGTAATCTAAACCACTGCGCCGCCGCCCAAGACCTTCTCCTACAGGCGGTGGCGGAGTGGAAAATCGCCCTGGCAGTCGTCGCGGAGCCATATCGCGTCCCGGACCAGCCGCACTGGGCTGGCGACGCGAACGGCTCCGTGGCGATCCTGTCCGGAGGGGGCGCACCCCTCTCTGTCGAGGAGAGGGGTGACGGGTTCGTGGCGGTCGCCTCACGAGGACTCGCAACCCTCGGGGTCTATTTTTCCCCGAACCGGCCCCTGGTGGAGTTCCAGTCTTTCCTGGACTCCCTGGGGCCGGTCCTGAGGCGGCTGGCGCCAAGTCTAGAGCGTGGGGAGGGGCGACAACGAACCCGAGAGGCCAGGCGCTTGAGGAGTGGACAGCCGAACACGAACTGTCCCTCCTCAACTGGAGGAACGTTTATACGTGCGTGCGGCACAACGGGGGGTCGATCGTAGACGTCACATTCGCCTCCCCGTCGGTCGCACGCCGTATCCGGGGATGGAGGGTGGAAAAGGAGGTGGAGACCCTATCGGACCACCGCTATATCAGGTTCGAGGTCTCCACCTCCCGTCACGAGCCGGTCGACCGTCCCCGGAGGGGTGTGACGTTTCCCCGCTGGGCGATGAGCCGCCTCGACAGGGAGAAGGCGGAGGAGGCGGCCATCGTCCAGGCCTGGGCCTCGCCCCCCCTGGACAGCGAGGATATCGACGCGTCCGCTGCCCGCCTCCGTGATGCTCTCACGGAGGTATGCGTCGCATCGATGCCGCGGAGCACACAGCGCCCTGATAAAAGGGCGGTTTTCTGGTAGTCACCCGAGCTCGCGGAGCTCCGGGCGGCACGCTCTGCGGCCCGGCGGCTGTACGGGCGTAGCAGCCAGAGAAGGGTCAGGGCCCCCGTGGAAGAGGCCCGGCTGTATGGCGAATACAGGCAGAAAAAGAAGACTCTGCAGGCCGCCATCAGCCGGGCCAAGGAGGCGGCGTGGGAGGAGCTCCTTCAGACGCTGGAGAGCGACCCGTGGGGGCGCCCGTACCGGATTGTCCGGAAACAACTCCGGGGCCGGACGCCTCCGACGACGGAAACTCTTCAGCCAGAGGTGGCCGAGAGGGTCGTGGGAGAGCTGTTCCCTGACCCTCCGAAGCGCTCTCCTCCTCCTATGCCGCCACCCTCGCGCTTCGCGCCTGTGGCGGAGGTGCTCGACCGTCCTCCCTCGGTGTCGGAGGAGGAAATGGGTGAGGCGGTCGAGTGCCTCCGCGGCAGGCTGACGGCGCCTGGGCCGGACGGTATCCCGGGCCGGGATTTGGCCCTCTGCATGGGGCACTTCGGGGGCTGTTCGACCGCTGTCTGGTGGAAGGACAGTTCCCGAAGCCCTAGAAGACGGGGCGGCTCGTCCTTATTCCTAAGGCGGGCCGGTCTCCGGACAGCGCGTCGGCATTCCGGCCCATCGTCTTGCTGGACGACACCGGGAAGGTGCTCGAGAGGGTGATCGCGTCCCGGGTCGTCCGGCACCTGGAAGACATAAGGCCGAACTTGTCCGACGCCCAGTTCGGCTTCCGGTCGGGGCGTTCAACACTGGACGCCCTGAGCCTCCTGAAGGAGCTCTCTGCGCAGGCGACTTCCCGGGGTCAGAGGCTGTTGGCGGTGTCATAGGACATCCCCAACGCCTTCAACAGCCTGCCGCATGGAGTAATACGGGAGGCGCTCCGATTCTTGAGTGGAGTTGAGTGGCCTGGAATTCCACAAGGCTCGGTCCTGGGGCCCTTGTTGCGGAACCTGGGCTATGGCTTGGTGCTCCGCGGCGCGCTCCGCTCGGTTCGCCGTCTACTCTAAAACGGAAGGTTCTATTGGCGAGATAATCACGGATGATGTGAACTAACCTATCGGGTATACCGGCTTGATTTAACTTGTATATGAGCCCTTTGTGCCAGACCTTATCGAAGGCCTTGGCGACATCGAAAAAGACAGCTATTGTACGTTTCGGATTAGTGTTTTTCACGGGCGGATCCGGCTCCGGATGCGGATCTTTATTGAAATTAGAAAAGATGTAATACGGAGTACTTGATCGGGACAAGAATGTTTGGCGCGAAATCCAAACTGCTCAGGCGGTATCAGACTAAGGTCGTTAATCGAAACCTGGAGACGGTTCAGAAGGAGCCGCTCATAAAGTTTACCTAGAGTGTCTAGCAAACTGATCGGGCGATAGCTATCGGGAAGCGTAACTTTCTTACCGGGCTTGTGAATCCTTATCACTACGGCCCTCTTCCAGACGGCTGGAAAACGACCCTGGGACATGGCCGCATTGAAGATGCAGACCAATAATGCTATGATGCGGTCAGGAAGGAGCTTCAGAACCTCGTTCCTGATCCCATCGGGACCTGGGGACTTCCTAGGCTTGTGACGCTTGATGGCGGCCGAGACTTCGTCAAACGTTTTTGGGGTTAGGGTGTCCGCCGGAGAAGACGCGAGTGCATGCTCTACGGCTGTTTTGATAGACTCTATGATGGAAGGGTCAGTATTATCAGTGTTTGGCGAACACTGTTCCTCTAAACTCGCGGCGAGACATTATGCTTTGTCAGTGTTATCGAACGCGGGAGGCAACCCGGGGCCTCTATCGAAAGGGGGCATTGGAATGACCGTATCGGACTTAAACTTTCGCGTGAGAGTCCAGAATGACAGGTGAGACGGCTGGAGATCCTCCAGAAACCTGTCCCACCTGTCACTTCGGATTTCAGAAATACGAGACTTAACTGCTTTACGCAAGAAACGTAAGCGTTCGCGGTTTTCTGCGGTCGGGTAAGCGTCGTGAGCACGAGTCGCGGCGTTCTTTTCCATCATCAATGCTCTCACCGCATCAGGGAGTATAAAACGGCGTTCGTTCGCCGCTTGTACCTCTTTCGAGGTCTCTCTGACGGCGGTCTGGAGATAATCAACCAGGGAATCGATGGCCGAATCCGCGTCGGCTTTAGACACCAACACGTCCGGAATCCTGTCTAAACTACTAGACGACGGACTATTTTTAAGATATTCGCTAAGTTTCGCGTAATCGGCCACTCTGATCGGCGACGGGCTAAAATCAGAATTCTGTCCTAATTGTAATAGAACCGGCCGATGATCCGAGTCGAGTTCGTGTACGGCTGATATGAGTCGTACAGGAAGCGCGACATTTTTTAACAAAGCTACATCTAAAACTGACGGTCGGCAGTGATCTTGATAGTGCGTGGGTTCCGGAGGGGCTATGACGTCAAATGCGAGAGCCTCACCTAGTTCGTCGAGTATCCTCCCGTTGCGAGAGGTACACGGACTGTTTCAGATGACGTTCCCGCTGTTGAGGTCTCCCGCTATAATGACTGAGTCACCTAAGCTAAATAGCGCCTGCGAATGGGATTTAAGTAACTCCTTATTCGGTGATAGGCACGCGGAGACAAGAATAATATCAGAGTGGCTCGTCATACCTACACGGCATACTGACACTTCCATATGAGTAAGCGTGGGCGGATCTAGCGGCATGCAATATAGCGAACGCCTAAAATAAATTAAGGTGCCACCCCCGTGGGTGACACGGTCGTTTCTAACAATACAGTAATTCGCGATTCTCGGATTACGCATACTCCGTTTTAACATCGTTTCCTGGATGAGGAAAACGTCAATCTGTCTATCGCGCAAAAAGTCAACTACTAGATCGCGCTGTGTCCGAAGGGATCTCGCGTTGAAAAACGAGAGACATAGACCGCGTGGTTTTATTTTATTAATTCCCGAGAATTTTAAATCTTATTTAAATTACGGTGAACGGGCGAGGCACTGGATAGTGGCTCCGATAGCGGGAAAACGCACTAGGGCAGAGAGAAGCTCTAGCCCCTGCTTCTCCTCGACTAAGGCATAGAAGGCGAGAACCTCCTGTATGTCGTGCTCTCTGAGGAAGTGCTCCATCTAGTCGCACTTATCCGAGAGAGATGGTGGAGCATGAGTCGCCTTAGGTGGCGGCGCCAGAGGCCTTAAGAGGCCTGAGGCTGAGGTCGGGGGGCCCAGGGGCCATAGGAGCCCGTCCGGGTTGGGCCTTGCGCAGCACAGAGGGTGGCGAGCGCGGTGAGATCGTGGGCGCGGGCGCTACCGGGGCGCGGGAGGCGCCCGGCAGGCTCGGGAAGGCCTCCACGGACATGAGAGATGGAGGCGGAGGGCGGGCGGCGGCTATAGGCGCCCTGGGCGCCTGTCTCGCCTGACGGGGACGTTGTGTGCGCGGCGCGCGGGGACAACCGCGATAATTCGCGGGATGACCCGCGTTACCGCAGAGCACACAGCTGGGAGGATCGGGAGTGCCAGGAGTGTGCTCGCACTCCTTCGTGGCGTGGTCTCCCAGGCACTTGACGCACCTGGGACGAAGATGACAATTCTTCGCGGAGTGCCCATAACTCTGGCAGTTATGGCACTGCGAAGGAATGTGGGTCTTGCGTGGGGGCTCAACGGTGACCCCGTTGAGATCACACACCGAAGTGAGTGAGAAGATGGCCTTGCCTTCCTGCGACCGATCGAGGGAAACGAGGACCATATTGTAAGGAGCGCGGGTGCGTGGGTGGTACATACGGTGTACCTCACGTACCGGGTAGTTTTTCTCCTTAAGGGAGAGGGTGACGTCCTCGACCGAGATGTCGGCCGGGGCACGGCGAAGCACGACACGCAGGAAGCGCTCGTCCTCTAGTGCATACGTAAAGTACGCGAGTTTCGATCCAGTAAGGAATCGTATAAGAGCGCGATGGTTGTCGGAGGTGGGACACTTAACACGGATGCCCGCCGGAGTGCTAAGTGCAGACGTGTAATTGACCTTAAGGGCCTAAAGTCGGTTGGAAATCGCGGTCCATTGCGACTTATCTTGTATCGTAACCGGAGGCGGGGGGTGCGGCTTCCAAACTGCGGAACCCGGAGCGAGCGAGACAGAGCTAATTTTGTTCGCGTTCGGCTTACGCGACGGTATAGCCGGAGTTGCTGGCACACGAGCACCACCTATGTTGGCGACTTTTACGGGGCCTACGGGACCGGATTCCGTCGGGCTGGCCGGACGACGCCTGTTGTACGAGACGGTCGTATATCCGTCCTTGTCTGTCTGCGCTGAAGGCACGGGAATCGCGGACTCGGTCGCGGTCGCGATCGGCTCGGCGGACGCCGTCACGTCTAGCTCCATCTCGGAGCCGGCCTCCGAGTTGGAGCTAGGAATCGAGGCCTCAAGTAGACCTTTGTCGCGCGCGTCTCGAGGAGACTGCGGCGCGTGGGACGCAAAGGAATTCGCGGTCGGAATGTTAAAAAGGCCCTCGGCAGCCTGCGACGCTACGTTGCGGTAAATTGAATTTACAATCTCCTGATCTAAACCGCTCTCGAGGAGATTTTTACGATAATATTCTGGCACAGCTAACGGATCCATCGCGGTGGATCGAGGAGAGGGAGGGGTCACGAAACAGCCTCCCTGCCTTAAGGGCAGGGGGGCACGCCAAACGGTAAGCTACGGGACTATATCGAGTCCGGACCAAGAGAACTGTTTAAAACCAAACAAAGCGAAAGCACAAAATAAATAAATGAGTGGGCGAGACAGGGGACCATGTATATGAATAAAATACTATAACATAAATAAATAATGGTTAAATAAATAGATAAATATTAATAAATAGGTACTTACATAGATAATTAAACAAATAAATAATAGTTGGTTAGATATTTAAGAATAAGGAATAGAAAAATGAGTATATAAATAAACGGGTAAATATATAAATAAGGGAATGTCTCATTCACTCAGGTAGATTTTGTACACGTGTGCCACAGCTGCACTCAACTTAGCACTAAACAAAGCACAACGAAATCGAGAACAAAAAATCTCGAGCAAAGGAGTGTTGTGCGCGTCGGGGTCACCAAAATGTTGATCACGTCGGCAAGGACGCCGGGTCGTCGCAGACGGTTGCAGGAGATTTGGAGAGAATTAAAGAGCGTTATATGCTGATAAATTTCTCGTCATTTATTTAATAAAATTGTATTTTCTATATACAAAATAAATGTGCAATAAAAGTAGCATGTACACGAAAACAAAATACCACGTTGGCCAATAGCAATGCGATGAGGTTCCTGAAGCGCGCGCAATCGTTGCGCGTCCATCTGACTCGTCCTCCAACAGGTGAACATCTGGTGTCCACTCGCACACTATAAAATGCGAGGTTCTCGCGCATGCGCATTCAGTGCAGAGCAGGTGTCAGCGTAGGTAAGTCGCTAGCGTCGCCAGCATCGAGTGTATGTGGAGTGTTGCAGAATCCTAACCTCCATCTTGCTCGCACTCGTGTGCGCGCGCGTTTGTTGCCTGCACGCATACTATAAATATACCAGGCATAGGTTCGCGCGCTCAGTCTATACCATGCGTCGGCTGGAGGATGAATGTAGTCCTATAGGAGATATCAGACACGTGCGTTCGCTAGCGCGTCCAAAACCGGAGTCCCGTGCGACAACACGACAAGCGCCGTCCCTTATATAGGCCATTCGCAGTATAACTAACCGACATTGAACATAACATCGACTAATGGCGTCTCAGATCATTAGTAACACCCCCAATATAACCTATAGTAAGTCATTAGTAGTAGGAAGAGTGCTTATAATATATAAGCAATCAGAGAAAAACAGTTAAATATATATAAGAAAAAATTTGAAAACAGCTTTTTTCATATATTTTTCTAGATATATAAAATTTGTAGAATAATATAT
>JACEII010001116.1:26001-39773 GCA_014332785.1 Antheraea mylitta | reverse complement strand
TAAGTAAAATATATTGTAGTCCAGAATAAAATCATAAATTACAAACAACCTACACATAATCAAAGCGGCCATGTTGAACTTGAAAAGTAAAAAAGAAATTGTAATCTGTGGCCGCGGGATGACTTCATATAATCTATGGTCTGGATGACTCTATATTATCTATGATTTTTATTATTGCTTCGTTCGAGTTTTTTTACCTTTCACGAAACATATTATTTGATAAATGCACACCGCAGTCATTATGGAGGGGAAATTTATGGAGTTTCTATGCTTTATGATAAAACCGGAGCGTTGATGACTTAGTTGAATATTAAAGTGGTTATATTATACAAAATAATTTGATTGAAGGTAGCGTTACTTTGCGGAAATCTACAATTAAATATAATTTATTTATTAAACTACAGAACACTAATGAAATTTATCTCCATTTTAATGTTAGGCACAAATAAAAAAAAAACTAAAAAAAAGAAATGTGAAAGGTACTAAAAAAGAATTAAATTCATTATAAAAGTTACATGCAAATATTATTTTTTATGTCATCTAATAAGACTACTGTAACCCTTATCTATACTAATATTATAAAACGGTAAAGTTTGTGTAGTCCGGTGAAGATGTTAAGACCTTGCTAGGTAAACAGTGTAGTCAGACTGAGAAAAAAAAAGGTAAAGTTTGTGAGGTTGTAGTGGGTTTTTTTATCGAAGCACGACATAGTGACTGCACTATACCTGATGTTAAGCATAGTACAATCCAAAAACATCGGCAAGCACCGAGAGACTATCCCTCGTCGGTCGCCGCTGTCATGTCGGCCATAATGACGAAAGTCACCAGGTACTGGATATGCACAGGCTGATCCCGAAACGCGACGCGCAGAAGCGAGTCACTATGACGGGCTTTTTCGCCATATACATGGTGATTGCGACCCAGTCGGGCTGTAAAACCCTACCACCCCGCTATCGCCATTGCCTCGTTCGTTATTCAGCAGGGTGCACCACGTGCAGGTGAGGTTGGCTTGGGTGTCTCAAGTCTTAAGATGTTACTCGACACCCCTTACACCCCAAAAATCTGGGGTAATATCTAAATCCAATAAACTGATATTGAAAATTCTTTTATCAATCGAAAGCCACGTTATTTGTGAGTGTCATAGGCTATATATTAACCTGAAAAACGAAAAGACTTTTTTGTGGTAGTGAAATTTGCAAAGACGAAGAAAAACGGTCGAACGAAAATGTTTCCTACGAACGCTGCCTTAACGATGAGAGATATATGATTGAGTTCTAGAGAAAAGTTGTAGAGCTTGATAATGCCTACAACAAAGTGACCGACAACATATATCTAACTTTTATGTTTAAGTCACAAAAAGAGGTTTTTTAAAATTGAAAAATAATTTAAATTTATTTATTTACACATGGATAAAGCAACAGTCGACAATCCAAAATAATAATACAATAGCAATAATAAAAAAAAAAATAAACTAAATTGAAGACCTAAAACGCTTTATCACATAGAAAATTAACTTACACTAATGATAATAAGGAAATAATAAATTGTTTTAATAGAATAGAAACAATGGATTAAAAACACTATATATAAAAGAATAAACGAAAAAGTTCAAATGAATTCAATTATGAAAACTAAAATTACCACATGGAAGAAAAAAAAAGAACAGGTTGGCAAACATAAATAATGAATATTAAAATATAATATAATAACTGTTGTTGAGATGGTCATGGATATAAAATGTGTTTAACTGTTTTTTTGAATTTGAATGCCCGATGGTCAAATATGTCTAATGAAATGTGTTTGCTTGCGAGCTCATTATATATACGAGTGATACGTACAATTGGGTTGAAATAAGAAGTATTATTCATATAAGTTTTAAGAATAAATGTTTTAGGAAAACGATAACTGAAATTGGTGTTAAAATTAAGAGACTCTAGCAAGGATGAAATATAATTGTGCAGCAATTTATGAAGAAATACTAGATCATGTTGAATTCTACGAACATGTAAAGGTATAATGTTATATTTATTTAATCTGTCACAGTAAGAAGAGACACTGCGAGCATGACCATACCTGTAACATAGAATTTTTGAAAATTTTCTTTGAACTGACTCAATAGATTTAGAATGTATGGTGTAACAAGGTGACCAAACTACAGAAGCATACTCGACGATACTACGAACTAAACTGTTAAATAGGATGACAAGACTGTTAGGGTTTTTAAAAGATAAGGATGATCTAGTTATGAAACCTAAAATTCTAAAAGCTCTACTAGTGATGTCATGGTAATGTTCTCTAAATGATAATTTATCATCAAATAAGATGCCTAAATCTTTCGCCAAAGATTTTCTTGCTAGTAATTGATTGTCAATTATGTAAGGATAGGAAATTTTATATCTCTTATTGGTAAACGAAATAACAAAACATTTGTCAACATTAAGGTACATAAAGTTATCAATACACCAACGGGATATAGTGTCAAGATCTTGTTGTAGAAAGAAGCAATCAGAAGTAGAACTAATAGATTTAAACACTTTGAGTCGTCTGCATAAAGTAATGATTCACAAGAAAGTTGAATAATCAAGTCGTTTATAAAAACTATGAAGAATAGTGGGCCAAGGTGAGAGCCTTGAGGCACACCTGACTTAATTAGAAAAGGTAAGGAAGTAGAACCCTTAATAGCTACAAGTTGACTTCTATTATTTAAATAGGATTGTACCCAACGAAGTAAATTACCGTGAATTCCATAAGGAGCTAATTTTTTAATAAGAATAAAATGATTTACTTTATCAAAGGCTTTTTTGAAATCGGTGTAAATGGTGTCAATTTGGCCACCTCTAGCAAATTCCTTACAGAGTGCATTTTTATATTCAAGTAAGTTACTAACAATCGATTTATGCTTAATAAATCCATGTTGTTTTTCAGAAATGAAGGGGATTATTTGAAAGTAAAAATAATCATATACCAAAGATTCAAAAACTTTAGCAATACGTGAAATTATACTTATAGGCCTGTAATTTTCACAATTGGAAATATCACCATCTTTGTGTATAGGGATAATATATGCCAGTTTCCACGCATGTGGAAAAATACCATTATCTAGTGATTTATTAAATATAATAGTCAATGGCAAAGTAAGTTCATCTGCACAAGCATTGATAAATTTGGCAGGAATACCATCAGGACCGGGACTCTTATTAGGATCAATATGTTTTAGCTTACGATTTATATTAGTACTTTGGAGAGTAATTTTTGATAAAACAGCATGTGTATTAATAGGAAAACTTAAATCAATACTAGGGCAAAAATGATCTTCATAGACATTGCTAAAATATTTAGAAAATAATTCACAAATACTTTTGATATCTGATGAAGATAACTCACCATATCGCATTTGTTGTGGCATATTTTTGTATCCTCTACGAGATTTGATAAACCGCCAAAAACATTATGACCCAAAGCATTTTCAACAGACAATATAAATTTTCTATAATCATTTGAGATTAAACTTTTACATTTAGTGCGTAGTTCAGAAAATTTTTCATAATCACGGGGATTGCGATATTTTTTATATCGAGTGTGAAACTTTTTCTTGTTCTTGAGACACTTTATTAAGAATGGGGAAAACCAAGAAGGAAATTTATAGCTACTGACGTTGCTCAGAGGAGTATTTTCAGTTATGATATTATTAATGATTTGATAAAATAAAGAAACTGCGTCATCAATATTTAAAGGTAAGAGTTCATTAGACCAATTAAAACTTGAGATCTGAGTTTTAATTTTTACATAATCACACCTATTGAAATTGGGGCGTTTTGGTTTAATATACTTAAGACGCTTAGGATTAAGAATATCATTAAAGATTATATTAAGAGGTGGGTGATGACAATCTACGCAGGAAAGTGGAGAAACTGTGTTAACATTAATATACAAAAAAGTTGAAAAATCTAAGTCAAGCAATCGATTATTAATATTGGATACAGAGTTAAATTGATGTAAGTTACAAAGGGTTAATGTTTCTAATAATAAACAAGCTTTTCGATCAGAAGTGAGTCCAGGTATAAGATAATTACACGATGATGAGCACCATGATACATTAGGAGTATTAAAATCCCCAAATATTAAGAAATTGTCTGTGGATAAACCATTAATAATGATTTGCTGAATGCCATTGTAAAATATTTTAAGGTCATCATATTTAATATCAGGCGATAAATAGCAAAGACAAACATGTAGAAGAAAACCATTATTTAGGATTATAGTTACCCATATGTCCTCAAAAATGCTCTCCCAGCACTTACGTCTAGAGACATTAAAGACAGACTTAATAGCTATTAACACACCACCACCATCTGATTTTTAGAGGATGAAGATAGACGGTCCCTTCTATAAACATTATAACGAGCATCGAATAACTCGGAATCATAAATACTACAGTTCAAGTTCGTCTCAGTAAAGCAGATCATATCAAAATTACAATTTGAAACGCTTAAATATATATCAGTGGTCTTTGAACGAATACGATTAACATTTTGATAGTAAATATCCATATTAATAATGTGCGATAATCCAAATAAATTGAAAAACTTAAGATATAAAAAAAAAAACAAAAGTTACAATAAGTAATATAGACTTAAATAATATTATTAAGAGAATGAGAGTCTTTTATCACAATAGCAGAAGAATTATCATCTTTTCTTATATATATACGATTATATTTTACCCAGACGTAGCGATAACCTCGTTCCTTTGTAAATTTTCGAGTAGCTGCAAAAAGTTCTTTAGTTTCAGGAGAAAGATGTTCAACGATATTAATTCTTCTGGAGAAGTCAGAAAAACCAATATGACTAGTACTAAGCGGTGACGATTTGTTAATTTTATTGTATTTTAAAAAACTAGAAAGCACTACATCTCTCACACGCTCAGATGTTAATGTGACCAGGATATTGCGTGGACGAGACGATGCTAGGTTTTGTTTTGCCACACGACGAATCGAAGTTATATCGGATGAACTCAATGATACTTTTATCTCATCACATAATTTCATAAATAATGTCATAAGGTTCTCACTGCGCCTTTCTGGTATTAATTGGATTTCTAAATTCCGACTACGAGACAATTTTTCAATAGAACTTAAACGACCAGAGAGTCGAAAAATATCATTCTGGAGTTTTGTTTTTTCAAGTTCCAAGAAATTAATTTTCATAACAGCTGAATCGAGCTCATGTTTATGGTCGATTTGTTCTTTAAAGATTAGTTCTATTGTTTCTGAAAATTCTTCTTTAAGCTTAGAAATACTACGGTGAATATCATCTCTTATTGCTGAGCGGATTGATTCAAGTTTGCTATCTAAAAGTGCACTGAATTGTGATAAATTAATATGATCATTTGTAGATAAAGTACTATCCGAGGACAGATGCTTTGAGTTTTTTCTCGAGCTCTTAATTTTTCGAGCAGCAGTTGACGTAGATTCTTCATTATCCATTATCCACAATATATTCACAAAATAATCCGATAAATTTTGTTAAAACACTTTCTAAATAAGATTATATTGTAAAAATATTCAATTTTCACAATTATATAAAATTATAAGTGTAAGACAGCTTAAGTAATTAAATAATTTAATTTAATTTAATTTTAAATTGTTAGGTAATGTTTGTTGATCATATTATAAACAACAATTAAGAATTCTTATCAAAGTACATAGCATTCAGTATCAAACGAATCACATAAAAATGTTTATCGTACAACTAAGTAGACACAGGTCAGCTAGTACCTAATAAAAAAAACCTTGACATCTTATAGCTAAACCTTCTACGTGAATCATTCTATCTATTAATAAAAACCTGATGAAAATCCGTTCAGTGGTTTTTGAGTTTAATAAGAGCAGACAGACGTGGCAGTAGATTTTATAATATGTAACCCTTAACTATACATTTGCTAATTTTTGTTCACTACTAGACATAGACAGACACTTATACACACTTTTTTTTTTCGAAATGACTACGGTATTGACCCAGCAAGGTCTTAACAGTTTCACCGGACTACTAAGGCGAGCGCTTAAGGCACTCAGACGATTTTATTTTGGCAACCATCTCAAGGGTGCACGGTACACCTCGGCTTGCCTGTATGCATGCAAAATCGCGACTTACCTTAACTAACCTAACTAACTATTTATATATGTATGAGTTGTTGAAACGTATATGTGTACCAAGCATACACGCCTCAACAACTCCTCCATATATTTATTATCGGAAAATTGAGAGTTTTTCAGTTCGATAAGGGGAAAAAAAAGTAAACCCTTCCACTTTCATGTGTAAGCGTGTAGGCGTGCACGTATGCGGGGGTGATCGTGTAGTGTTGTAGCGGTGATGTATATTTGTGTGTCACCGTATCGCGCAAGCAACGCACTTAAGGGCCCCCTACAGAGGGATCGAACCTAGGCTTGAGCCGCTGCTGTGGGAGACCTAATCGGGTATTATACTCACGTATATACACAAATACATACCTTACGTTTAAAGCGTAAAGCAAATTTTCCACTACAGTGCTATAAGAACTTTCATCTCAATATAAATTTGTGATTTTTTTGTCACAATATTATCTACCAACTCCAATAGAGGCGTACCTTGAAGATAGTCAATTTCGTAACGCGTTGGGAAAAAAATATCCGAGTCACTTTCAAAAGTCCAATGTTTTGACGTTTCTCTCGGCCGATCACAATGGCGGATTTATTGCCAGCGGTGACTTTGTAACGGCGGCCTTTTTACAATTATCAATAGATATTTACCTGTTTCGTGTAATATATCACCTGACAATGTTACGTCGGCCGTTTCCATGCGTGGGTGGTCGCGCCCTCTGATGGTGATCAACAAAATGTGACGAAAAAAAATTTGAAATAATTTTTTTTGTATTTTTTTATATACATTTTGTTTGTTCGATTGATCGATCAAGTCTAAATAAAGAGTAAATTAATGTAAACATGATTTAATTTATGACTACGTTTCAACCATTTTGTCATTAAAGATATTATATAAAAATACAAATACACTATAATAAACCGTTTCCTTAGTGAATTAAAAGTAATGGAGATCATATGAATAATTTCTATAGTTTAAAAAGCTTTGAAAGTTTTTACGCAAATTACACGACTTACTCCAACTCCTTGTGAGCAAAATTACAAAAAAAATTCGTGTAATTTAATGAAAGAAATTGTAATGAAAATGTTTTGTAATTACAACAGTACTTGGGCGACCGAGCTCAGCTCAGTTCTTTAAAAAACATTTGTAAAATAAAATAAGCTGTAAGGTTTGCCTCAAAAAAATACTCCGTTTTGACGGCGGTGGCGAAATTTACCTTTATATTCTAGCTATATTTTTTCATTGCCTGAAAACTCAGTTAAAGAAAGTTTTCTATGAATAAAATCTAGGTAGAACAATTATCGTTTCCGAAACTACCTATATACTAAGTTTCACAGAAATAGATGACGCCGTTTCCGAGATCCTGAATATATACAAATATAAAAATATACAAGAATTACTCGTTTAAAGGTATTAGATATAGATAGATAATGCATTGTATATTTACTGCACCTAGAAATAACTCTGTAGGTGGTAGAGCCCCACTGAAGCTATTACTGGTTTCAGCATGAATATTTGGGCTCGCACGGGTTAGTACCGCCCGACACACAGAAACACCCACGTGAAGTAACAGTGCTTGCGTTGTGTTCGGTCAGTTACAGCGCCGTAGGACCACCTCTCCTCCTCTGGATAACCTGACGTTAAGTGATCACCACCGTCCATAGACACTAGCAACACCAGAGGAGTCGCAAGTGCGTTGCCAGCCTGTGTTGATGGGGAAGGGGTGGAGGAAGAGAGGTTAGGGAGGTGGGTGTTTGACGCTCTCGCTGACCGAACGAAACGCAACAATGCAAGCACTGTTACTTCACGTGGGTGTTTCTGTGTGTCGGGTGGTAGTACCCCGGACAAGTCGACCCATTCATGCTGAAACTAGTAATAGCTTCAGCGTATTTTGAATTTCCTCTTATTATTCTGATATTTTTTTTATATAATAAAGGTGCATTAAAAAAATTGTTTCATTTAAAGTAATCTTTAAGTTTTTAAACGAATGAGAATATTTTTCTCTCTATTTTTTTTAATTGAAGACATGCCTTACTCAGTGTTGATGGTAGAAATGATGAAGAATCTTATACATCTAGTTTTGCCCTGCGGTTTTACTTACATTTAGTTTTCCCCGCTCTTAGTCGCCGACACCTCGCAGCGCGCTATATTAATTCGTTTTCATTTATGTTTTTTATAATAATTGCAGCCCTTATAAAGGTGAATTCTGAAAAATGATTTGCAACATGCCGGGATTAGAACTGTAGGAACTCTATTTGCATGTTTACGTGCTAGTAACCTTTTTACTGCGACTCTCTCACTTCGTATTATAAAATTTATATTACGAAATGTCAAATGAACGGTCTTCTGTTTTTGCGTTGTCATGAGCTAGGAATCTGTCATTGCTAATATATTATTGTAAGTGTATAATTATTAAATGTTTTCCTAAACTGGTGACCCCGAACTGGGACACGAAAAGATGTCGACCAACGAAAAAAATGATTTATTAAAATACACTTCGCAAAACTCGGAAGAAACTGCACCTGAATTATTCAAAGTAAGTATAAAACTTCCTCCGTTTTGGCCAGAAGAACCCGAAATATGGTTCGCTCAAGTCGAAGCACAGTTCTCCGTTTCTGGCATATCTAGCGATACTACTAAATTTAACTACGTGATTGGTCAATTGGATCATCTGTACGCTCGAGAAATTAAAGACGTAATTACAAACCCACCCAAGTCCAATCAGTACGAAAAATTGAAAACGGAACTAATCCGTAGAGTAAGTGATTCTCAGGAAAGGAAAACTAGGCAATTGCTTGTTCACGAAGAAGTTGGAAACCGTAAGCCATCTCAATTTCTGAGACATTTACAAGGTCTAGCAGGGCCTGGAATACCACATAATTTTTTGAGAACTATCTGGATTGATAGACTTCCTCACAATGTACAGGTAGTACTCGCAGCTCAACCCACTGCTTCGTTAGAAACTTTAGCAGACCTTGCAGATCGTATCCTAGATATTACTTCAGCGGAGCACCATGTAGCCTCAACTGGTCAAGAAAACAGATTGGATGATATTTTAAAAGAAGTAGCTGCATTGCGTGACCAAGTACAACAACTAACATTGCAGCAGTCCCGAAGTGCGCGTTCTCGTACAAGAAATGTATCTCGATCCCGGTCTCCACCAACTCGACTGAACTCTAGTTACCGAAGATATCCAGTTTGCTGGTACCATATGAAATTTGGTAAAAAAGCCACACGTTGTTCAAAGCCTTGTGATTATCAGATGGAAAACTACAAGGGCAATCAATAATGGCGGCCAATGATTGCCCAAGTACTACAGGTCGCCTATTCATCACCGATCGCACATCAAAAATTCATTTTTTAGTGGACACTGGTAGCGATCTTTGTGTTTATCCTCGGTTTTTAGTAAAAGAGAAACTTAACAAAACAGACTACCAACTTCGAGCAGCTAACGGTTCTATAATCAACACTTACGGTCACATTAATCTTAAATTAGACTTTGGACTTCGTAGAAGTTTTACCTGGCGTTTTATTGTGGCAGACGTTACCAAAGCTATTATTGGTGTTGATTTTTTAGCATACTATCAACTAGTAGTAGATTGTCGTAATAAGAGATTGTTAGATAGCATTACAAGATTATCATCTGTTGCTTCATTAGTTTATGACTCTGCAAACATACATTCTATTAAAATACCTTTAGACAACACGATTTATCACAAAATTTTATTAGAGTTTCCTGAAATCACTCGACCACCCGGTGTAAATCGTACGACCACACACTCTACAGTACATCACATACGTACAACACCTGGCCCTCCAATATGTAGTGCACCACGTCGTCTTGCTCCAGATAAGTTAAAAATAGCTAAACAAGAGTTTGAAGAGATGTTAACAAGCGGAACAGCGCGACCATCCGAAAGTGCGTGGTCATCACCACTGCACCTAGCCCCTAAAAAAGATAATGGGTGGCGCCCATGCGGTGACTATCGGATGCTTAACGCTAGAACCATCCCAGACAGGTATCCTATTAAACACATTCATGATTGCACACATAACATAAAGGGCTGTAAGATATTCAGCACTATAGATTTAGTTAAGGCTTACAACCAAATACCTGTTTGTGAAACAGATATTCCAAAAACGGCAATTACAACTCCTTTTGGGCTATTTGAATTTCCATATATGACCTTCGGTCTTCGGAATGCTGGGCAAACTTTTCAAAGATTTGTTGATGAAATTACTAGGGGTTTAGATTTCTGTTATACATATCTCGACGATTTTTTGATTTTTTCAAAAAATGAAGCCTTACATAAAAAGCATCTACGAGAAATTTTTTCCAGGTTGCAACGTTATGGATTAGTGATCAATGTCTCAAAGTGTGTATTCGGAGCCAACGAGGTAACATTCTTAGGTTACCAGATATCAGCAAGTGGTACGAAACCTCT
Source organism: Antheraea mylitta (assembly GCA_014332785.1). Taxonomy (NCBI): domain Eukaryota; kingdom Metazoa; phylum Arthropoda; class Insecta; order Lepidoptera; family Saturniidae; genus Antheraea; species Antheraea mylitta. Next base: position 29,191 of record JACEII010001116.1, on the reverse strand, counting down.
TGATGCTAAAGTTAAAGCTATAAAAGATTTTCCTCTTCCTACCAATATTAAACAGTTGCGTAGATTTATGGGAATGTTAAACTTTTATCGACGTTTTATACCACACGCCGCACGAATACAAGCACCACTAAATGCCTTATTAGCGGGTAATGTCAAAAATTCACAATCAATCACTCTGAATGGAGACACACTTGAAGCGTTCAATGAAAGTAAAGAGAGCTTATGCAATGCAACGTTACTAGCTCACCCAGATTGTGAAGCTAACCTTGCATTAGTAACCGATGCCTCGGATTCAGCAATTGGTGCCGTTTTACAGCAATTTAAAAATAACAAGTGGCAACCTTTAGCCTTCTTTTCGCATAGATTAACTCCAGCACAACAGAAATATTCGCCATATGATCGCGAACTTCTTGCAATTTATGAAGCCATTAAATACTTTCGACACATGCTTGAGGCCAGACACTTTGTAATATACACAGATCATAAACCAATTAGCTTCGCTTTTCATGAAAAAAAGCGGAATTGTTCACCCAGGCAATACAGACATCTGGATTTTATTTCCCAATTCACGACCGATATCAGGCATATATCTGGAAAAAATAACATAGTTGCTGACACCTTATCACGAATAGATGAACTTGAAGTACCAATTAAAATGGAAGACTTAGCTGAATCTCAGTATTCCGACCAAGAATTACAAAATATACTTAAAGAAGGTTCGTCACTTCGTTTACATAAATTCAAGCTACCAGGATGTCATAGATTTTTGTACTGCGATATCAGTACACCTACATCCAGACCCTTTATAACAAAGGAATGGCGAAAAAAAGTATTTAACGTTTTACATTCACTTAGTCACCCAGGTGCCAACGCAACAGTGAAATTAATTTCACAACGGTTCGTTTGGCCAGGTATACGAAGAGATTGTAGGGAATGGGCCAGGACATGTCTTCAATGTCAACGCACTAAAGTAAGTCGACACGTATCGGCACCATTGGACACATTTGATTTGCCTCGTGCTAGATTTCAACAAATTCATATTGATATGATCGGACCTCTACCAGTATCGCAAGGTTATCGATACTGTTTAACAGCCATCGATCGCTTTTCTCGATGGCCAGAAGTCATACCCATTATGGATGTTACAGCCGAGACAGTGGCAAAAGCGCTTTTTTCAGGTTGGATTGCCAGATTTGGTAGTCCAGTTGATATAATCACGGACAGAGGCCGACAATTTGAATCTGCCTTGTTTCAGCAATTATCAGAAATATGCGCATTTAATCACAAACGAACAACTGCATATCACCCAAAGTGCAATGGTATGGTGGAAAGATTTCATCGTCAATTAAAAGCTTCAATTATGTGCCACGCATCGAATCACTGGACAGAATACTTACCTTTCGTACTGCTAGGCATAAGAAGCGCCTATAAAGTTGACCTACAAACATCACCCGCCGAAATTGTATATGGCGAACCTCTAAGACTACCTGGAGAATTTTTTGAACATTCGTCAAGCGGAACTACTGATATGGCTGACTTTTCCGCCCGTATGCGTCATTTTGCAAAAAATTTGAGACCCATTCCTGCGTCACGTCATAGTAAAGAAAAAGTATTTATATTCAAAGATTTAAAAACATGCGACCACGTTTTTATCCGGGATGATACAGTACGTGGCTCCCTTCAGCTAGCTTACACAGGCCCTTACAGGGTGCTAGAGAGAGGACCGAAGGTATACAAAATTAATATCAAAAATAAAATGGTATCAGTATCTATTGACAGGTTAAAGCCGGCTTACATACTGACACAAGAAACAGAGTTAGATAACTATACACCATCATTAACTAAAACATCATCAGTGCAGGGTGACAAAAATCAAACTCAAAATCGGACACGGTGTAATAAACGTGTTCGATTCGCAGATTCACACCATCTTTGTCCTGCACTTGGGGGGGGAGTGATGTAGGAACTCTATTTGCATGTTTACGTGCTAGTAACCTTTTTACTGCGACTCTCTCACTTCGTATTATAAAATTTATATTACGAAATGTCAAATGAACGGTCTTCTGTTTTTGCGTTGTCATGAGCTAGGAATCTGTCATTGCTAATATATTATTGTAAGTGTATAATTATTAAATGTTTTCCTAAANTGTAGGAACTCTATTTGCATGTTTACGTGCTAGTAACCTTTTTACTGTGACTCTCTCACTTCGTATTATAAAATTTATATTACGAAATGTCAAATGGACGGCCTTCTGTTTTTGCATTGTCATGAGCTAGGAATTTGTCATTGCTAATATATTATTGTAAGTGTATAATTATTAAATGTTTTCCTAAATACGTAACCGAACTTAGCCGTTTGTCTCGGTCTTTTTTTTTCTTTAGAATTTTGCATACATAGGATATTTACACTAAATCTATTTTTTCTATAGCTCAGGTAATTACAACAAATAACGAAAAACGCTTTCGAAACCGTGGACACAGGCACTATCCTATTTAAAAATCTAAAGAAAAACCATTTACATAAAAATAAATTGGGATCATGAATTGTGAAAGAAATTGTGTCAGAATTTAAATAAAATATTGTATAATTTTTTACCGAATATCATTTTCAACGTCTTAACGAATTGTACAAACGTACCTACAAATTTGGCCGAATTCTTTATTCATTATTTTTTACCACAAAAGCCTACCTTTTTATCAGTCGTCCATCTTAACTTTATTATATTTGTATTTACATGAATAACATTAAAGTATCTATTGTTTATGTCACGAAAAGGTGTGAACTTGTTTTGACAAAATTTTAGATGCATAAATATAACTTTTTAAGGTATTATGGAGACTACATATCTTCACGTTTTTGTAATGGATATGAATAACAATAATATATAAAAGAGATACTTGTAGATTGAAACTTAACATCGAGAAAAGGTGTTTAGAAGTAAAGGAGACAAAATAGTAATAAAAGAATAGTTACCACAATCTATACTTAAAATTATAAAACTGGAAGGTTTGTTTATTTGGTTGAACGCGCTAATCTTCCTGAGGACCAGTAAGGCCCCATTTGAGAAATCCTGTCAGTGTTAGATAGCTCATTTATCGAGGAAGAGTACCAGTGAAGCTTGTTTCAAAATGGGGCTTTTTTTTTTTGACAGCTTCCGCTGCGTATTAGTGTTAGCCCAAATTAACTATT
>JACEII010001116.1:4867-23913 GCA_014332785.1 Antheraea mylitta | reverse complement strand
TGCTAATATATTATTGTAAGTGTATAATTATTAAATGTTTTCCTAAACTGGTGACCCCGAACTAGGACACGAAAAGATGTCGACCAACGAAAAAAATGATTTATTAAAATACACTTCGCAAAACTCGGAAGAAACTGCACCTGAATTATTCAAAGTAGGTATAAAACTTCCTCCGTTTTGGCCAGAAGAACCCGAAATATGGTTCGCTCAAGTCGAAGCACAGTTCTCCCTTTCTGGCATATCTAGCGATACTACTAAATTTAACTACGTGATTGGTCAATTGGATCATCTGTACGCTCGAGAAATTAAAGACGTAATTACAAACCCGCCCAAGTCCAATCAGTACGAAAAATTGAAAACGGAACTAATCCGTAGAGTAAGTGATTCTCAGCAAAGGAAAACTAGGCAATTGCTTGTTCACGAAGAAGTTGGAAACCGTAAGCCATCTCAATTTCTGAGACATTTGCAAGGTCTAGCAGGGCCTGGAATACCACATAATTTTTTGAGAACTATCTGGATTGATAGACTTCCTCACAATGTACAGGTAGTACTCGCAGCTCAACCCACTGCTTCGTTAGAAACTTTAGCAGACCTTGCAGATCGTATCCTAGATATTACTTCAGCGGAGCACCATGTAGCCTCAACTGGTCAAGAAAACAGATTGGATGATATTTTAAAAGAAGTAGCTGCATTGCGTGACCAAGTACAACAACTAACATTGCAGCAGTCCCGAAGTGCGCGTTCTCGTACAAGAAATGTATCTCGATCCCGGTCTCCACCAACTCGACTGAACTCTAGTTACCGAAGATATCCAGTTTGCTGGTACCATATGAAATTTGGTAAAAAAGCCACACGTTGTTCAAAGCCTTGTGATTATCAGATGGAAAACTACAAGGGCAATCAATAATGGCGGCCAATGATTGCCCAAGTACTACAGGTCGCCTATTCATCACCGATCGCACATCAAAAATTCATTTTTTAGTGGACACTGGTAGCGATCTTTGTGTTTATCCTCGGTTTTTAGTAAAAGAGAAACTTAACAAAACAGACTACCAACTTCGAGCAGCTAACGGTTCTATAATCAACACTTACGGTCACATTAATCTTAAATTAGACTTTGGACTTCGTAGAAGTTTTACCTGGCGTTTTATTGTGGCAGACGTTACCAAAGCTATTATTGGTGTTGATTTTTTAGCATACTATCAACTAGTAGTAGATTGTCGTAATAAGAGATTGTTAGATAGCATTACAAGATTATCATCTGTTGCTTCATTAGTTTATGACTCTGCAAACATACATTCTATTAAAATACCTTTAGACAATACGATTTATCACAAAATTTTATTAGAGTTTCCTGAAATCACTCGACCACCCGGTGTAAATCGTACGACCACACACTCTACAGTACATCACATACGTACAACACCTGGCCCTCCAATATGTAGTGCACCACGTCGTCTTGCTCCAGATAAGTTAAAAATAGCTAAACAAGAGTTTGAAGAGATGTTAACAAGTGGAACAGCGCGACCATCCGAAAGTGCGTGGTCATCACCACTGCACCTAGCCCCTAAAAAAAGATAATGGGTGGCGCCCATGCGGTGACTATCGGATGCTTAACGCTAGAACCATCCCAGACAGGTATCCTATTAAACACATTCATGATTGCACACATAACATAAAGGGCTGTAAGATATTCAGCACTATAGATTTAGTTAAGGCTTACAACCAAATACCTGTTTGTGAAACAGATATTCCAAAAACGGCAATTACAACTCCTTTTGGGCTATTTGAATTTCCATATATGACCTTCGGTCTTCGGAATGCTGGGCAAACTTTTCAAAGATTTGTTGATGAAATTACTAGGGGTTTAGATTTCTGTTATACATATCTCGACGATTTTTTGATTTTTTCAAAAAATGAAGCCTTACATAAAAAGCATCTACGAGAAGTTTTTTCCAGATTGCAACGTTATGGATTAGTGATCAATGTCTCAAAGTGTGTATTCGGAGCCAACGAGGTAACATTCTTAGGTTACCAGATATCAGCAAGTGGTACGAAACCTCTTGATGCTAAAGTTAAAGCTATAAAAGATTTTCCTCTTCCTACCAATATTAAACAGTTGCGTAGATTTATGGGAATGTTAAACTTTTATCGACGTTTTATACCACACGCTGCACGAATACAAGCACCACTAAATGCCTTATTAGCGGGTAATGTCAAAAATTCACAATCAATCACTCTGAATGGAGACACACTTGAAGCGTTCAATGAAAGTAAAGAGAGCTTATGCAATGCAACGTTACTAGCTCACCCAGATTGTGAAGCTAACCTTGCATTAGTAACCGATGCCTCGGATTCAGCAATTGGTGCCGTTTTACAGCAATTTAAAAATAACAAGTGGCAACCTTTAGCCTTCTTTTCGCATAGATTAACTCCAGCACAACAGAAATATTCGCCATATGATCGCGAACTTCTTGCAATTTATGAAGCCATTAAATACTTTCGACACATGCTTGAGGCCAGACACTTTGTAATATACACAGATCATAAACCAATTAGCTTCGCTTTTCATGAAAAAAAGCGGAATTGTTCACCCAGGCAATACAGACATCTGGATTTTATTTCCCAATTCACGACCGATATCAGGCATATATCTGGAAAAAATAACATAGTTGCTGACACCTTATCACGAATAGATGAACTTGAAGTACCAATTAAAATGGAAGACTTAGCTGAATCTCAGTATTCCGACCAAGAATTACAAAATATACTTAAAGAAGGTTCGTCACTTCGTTTACATAAATTCAAGCTACCAGGATGTCATAGATTTTTGTACTGCGATATCAGTACACCTACATCCAGACCCTTTATAACAAAGGAATGGCGAAAAAAAGTATTTAATGTTTTACATTCACTTAGTCACCCAGGTGCCAACGCAACAGTGAAATTAATTTCACAACGGTTCGTTTGGCCAGGTATACGAAGAGATTGTAGGGAATGGGCCAGGACATGTCTTCAATGTCAACGCACTAAAGTAAGTCGACACGTATCGGCACCATTGGACACATTTGATTTGCCTCGTGCTAGATTTCAACAAATTCATATTGATATGATCGGACCTCTACCAGTATCGCAAGGTTATCGTTACTGTTTAACAGCCATCGATCGCTTTTCTCGATGGCCAGAAGTCATACCCATTATGGATGTTACAGCCGAGACAGTGGCAAAAGCGCTTTTTTCAGGTTGGATTGCCAGATTTGGTAGTCCAGTTGATATAATCACGGACAGAGGCCGACAATTTGAATCTGCCTTGTTTCAGCAATTATCAAAAATATGCGCATTTAATCACAAACGAACAACTGCATATCACCCAAAGTGCAATGGTATGGTGGAAAGATTTCATCGTCAATTAAAAGCTTCAATTATGTGCCACGCATCGAATCACTGGACAGAATGTTTACCTTTCGTACTGCTAGGCATAAGAAGCGCCTATAAAGTTGACCTACAAACATCACCCGCCGAAATTGTATATGGCGAACCTCTAAGACTACCTGGAGAATTTTTTGAACGTTCGTCAAGCGGAACTACTACTGATATGGCTGACTTTTCCGCCCGTATGCGTCATTTTGCAAAAAATTTGAGACCCATTCCTGCGTCACGTCATAGTAAAGAAAAAGTATTTATATTCAAAGATTTAAAAACATGCGACCACGTTTTTATCCGGGATGATACAGTACGTGGCTCCCTTCAGCCAGCTTACACAGGCCCTTACAGGGTGCTAGAGAGAGGACCGAAGGTATACAAAATTAATATCAAAAATAAAATGGTATCAGTATCTATTGACAGGTTAAAGCCGGCTTACATACTGACACAAGAAACAGAGTTAGATAACTATACACCATCATTAACTAAAACATCATCAGTGCAGGGTGACAAAAATCAAACTCAAAATCGGACACGGTGTAATAAACGTGTTCGATTCGCAGATTCACACCATCTTTGTCCTGCACTTGGGGGGGAGTGATGTAGGAACTCTATTTGCATGTTTACGTGCTAGTAACCTTTTTACTGCGACTCTCTCACTTCGTGTTATAAAATTTATATTACGAAATGTCAAATGGACGGTCTTCTGTTTTTGCATTGTCATGAGCTAGGAATCTGTCATTGCTAATATATTATTGTAAGTGTATAATTATTAAATGTTTTCCTAAAAATTTAAACAAACCTAGGTTGAATGACTGGTGACAAAACCTGCGCGTGGCTTCCCGGAGTTTATAACCTTCGATAATAAAACGGACGATAAACCCTTGTGTGTATTCAAAATTCGAATAATTATCCTTTGTTCGTTGGTTGGCATCTCTTCAATAACTTCAATTTTAGTACACTCGACGGTCATCGACACTGTGCCTTAACATATACAGGTAGACGAGTGACTATATTTTTTATTTTTTAGATAATTAGGTTAAATATTAAGCACTTATTTTTTAAATTGATTTAGAACGAGTATTAAGTACTGAGTAAAAATATTGCTAACGAGTAACCAGTCATACAGTAGACGTAATAAGACATAGGCTAAATCTTATAAAAACAATGTACGGCAGAATTATACATCTTAATAATGCCTACAAAAAAGTTGCTATTGAGGTTTAGCTATCTCTTGAAGATAAATAACATATGTTTTATTTACTTATGTATTATAAAATAGCTAGTTATTTGATGTATTATTTGGATAAATATAGTATTAAGTCTTATACAATGAATAATTCCATTTACTTGGGACAATTTTCAAAATCAAAAATCAAAATCAAAAATACTTTATTCAGTTTAGGCCCTAATAAGGCACTTATGAACGTCAAAAACTACCACCGGTTCGGAAACAACCCAGTTATCGAGAAGAACCGGCAAGAAACTCGATCTGGTTTATCTTTTTAATATATATAATATTTAGACTATATTAGGGGTGTAAGGGGTTCAAACAACACCTAGCGGACCCAAGTCAACCTCACCTGCTCGTGGTGCACCCTGCTGGACAACTGACGAGGCTCTGGCGATTGTGATCCCCCTCGGGGTTTTGAAGGTCAGACGGCAGTCGCTTCTTGTAATATCACAAACCTGTCATTTCTTATGGATAAGTTATGAAAAGAATTTTGAGTGCTGTGGCTACACCTGCACCCTACACCTGCGACAAGTGGACGAGGGCTACCGTGTCAAGTACGGGCACGGCTAAAGACGCAAGTACTCAAAAAGAAACTCCGCTTTGCCACTTGGAACATAGGTTCCCTTACTGGCCGCCACCGAGAACTGCCAGACGTACTAACAAGATGCCGGGTGCATGTCGCATTCCTACAAGAGACGCGATGGAAAGGGAATAAATCACGAGATATCGGTCAGGGTTATAAACTGATCTACTCCGGTTCTCCTTCCGGGAAGAATGGCGTAGCGGTGGTACTGTCTGAAGACTTTCAGAAAGGCCTCCTTGAAGTTGACAGAAGAAGCGACCGACTTATTCGGGTCAAAGTACTGAGTGAAGGTTTAATCACTCATTTAGTCAGTGCCTATACTCCTCAAGTCGGTTGCCAAGAGTCGGAAAAAGTAGCCTTCTGGAACGAACTGGAAGACACTGCGCTGCATCCCCGATTCAGAGAAGATCATCGTAGGAGGCGACCTTAACGGACATGTGGGCAGGGAATCTCGAGGTTTTAACCGTGTTCATGGCGGCTTCGGGTATGGTCGCGCAAATGCAGAGGGAGATTCAATTCTCAGTACCTGTCTCGTATCAGACCTGGCGGTCGTGAACACGTTCTTCCAAAAGAAACCCGATCATCTTATAACTTACAAAAGTGGGTCACACGCCACTCAGATAGATTACTTTCTAATAAGAAGGAGCCAAATTAGTAAAGTAACTAACTGCAAGGTTATTCCAGGAGAAAGTCTCACAACGCAACATCGCATCCTTGTCATGGATTTTCTGGTAGTACCTAGGAAGAAAGTACCTGAACAACGTAGTCCGAGAACCAAGTGGTGGTTGCTGAATGGATCACAGAGAGATGACTTTCGTGAAGCCGCTCTTAAATTTGACTTCAGTGCAAACGATGAGCAATCCATGAATAGTTGGTACTCTGAGATTCAGTTGGCACTCAGTAGGCTCGGTAAACGGGTGTTTGGTACTTCGAAGGGAGGCCGTGTCATCGACAAGGAAACGTGGTGGTGGAATGAGAGGGTGCAAGAGGCGATCCGGGAGAAGAAAACGCGCTTCAAGAAGTGGCAAGAAACCGGTTCTCCTGAAGACCATAAATCGTATAAAACAGCTAAAAATGCCGCCAAGCGAGCCGTCGCCAAAGCCCGATATAATAAATTGTCACCATTATATGACACTTTAGAGACCAAAGAGGGCCAAAAATGCATGTTTCGTTTGGCAAAGGCTCGCGAGAAAGCAACGCAGGATATAACCAAATGTCGTTGTGTGAAGACCTCAGATGGCACCCTTGTTTGCGACGCAGGTATGGTGAAGGAGAGGTGGCGGACCTACTCTAGTGAGTTACTAAACTCACAATGCGCAAATATAGCCCCACCAGAACTGTCTCCTAATCTCGGACTTGTTGCCCTCATATCGTCTGACGAGTTACTACGTTGTCTCTGCAGCATGAAAGCTCGAAAAGCCGTGGGCCCGGATGATTTGCCGATTGAAGCGTGGAAAGCGATGGGGCCTTATGGTGTGAATATACTCACTGACCTTTTTAACCGCATACTCACTAGTCGCAGTATGCCTGACTGTTGGAGATCTAGCATCATCACTCCAATTTACAAAGGCAAAGGTAGTATACAGGATTGTCGTAGCTACCGAGGTATTAAGATCATGTGTCATACCATGAAGCTCTTCGAACGCATAATCGACGCCAGGCTCCAGCAAGAGTGCGTTGTCTCGGAGTGTCAGTACGGGTTTCGCCCTGGCTTCGGCACCATAGACCCCATCTTTGCTCTTAGAATGCTGGCCGAGGCATACAGGGAGAAAAATAAGTCATTGCATATGGCTTTTCTGGACCTGCAAAAGGCCTTCGACTGTGTGCCGCGTCCAGTAATTTGGTGGGCTTTGAAAGAGAAAAACGTGCCACAAACCTATATTGAGATTATCCGAGACATGTACCACAATTCGAAATCCGTAGTGAGGACTGCCGTTGGAGTTACTCGCCCATTCCCAATAACAGTTGGTGTCCACCAAGGCTCAGCTCTGAGCCCTTTTCTGTTCAGCGTAGTGCTTGACGTAATCTCGGCAAAGGTCCACGAACCATCTCCGTGGCTAATGATTTATGCCAACGACATTGCGCTGTTAGACGAGAATAAGCAGAGACTGGAGGACAAAGTAAACCGGTGGAATGCGGCGCTGGAGAACGGGGGCCTAACACTCAACGTTGCGAAGACCGAATACATGGTTTGTAGTTGCACGGACTCCGAATCCCTAAAAATTGGTAACGAAAGCGTTGCGAAGACCAGCAGCTTCAAGTACCTAGGGTCTGTGATACACGAGTCCGGGTCAATCGATCACGACGTCCAATCTCGAGTAGGCGCCGCTTGGGCGAAATGGCGAGAAGTCACTGGCGTTCTATGTGATCAAAGGATACCAGTGAAGTTAAAAGGCCTGGTATACAAGTGCATAATCCGTCCAGTGTTGTTGTATGGCAGCGAAACGTGGCCAGTCCTAGGCAGACATGTCCAACAGCTACATGTCACTGAGATGAAGATGCTACGATGGATGTGTGGCGTTACGCGATTAGATCGCATTCGAAACGAACACATCCGTGGTAGCGTTGGAGTCCGGGACATCGCAGACAAGCTGCAGGAGACTCGACTCCGTTGGTACGGCCACATAAGTCGCAGACCGCCAGACTACATCGGAAATAGATGCCTCAGCATGACTGTACAAGGCCCGAGGTCTCGCGGCAGGCCTAAAAAACGCTGGTTGGACGTGCTGAAGGCGGACTTACGGGACAATAACCTCACACACAAGGATGCCGAAGACCGGGCAAAGTGGAGGAAGTCTATTAGAAAAGCGGACCCTGGCATTAAGCCGGGAAAACGCTAGGAAGAAGAAGACATACATGACAGAAACTTTTAATGGAAAAGAAATTTAATGGATGCACAGAGATGAGTCAATTCCAGACATCACTATCGTTCACATACTGATCCACTCTATAATAGCCTTTTGAGACCAAAACCCGCTTGACATGGCGCTTAAATTCACAATCAGGCAAATCGGTAATATCCTTTGGAATTTTGTTATAAAACCGTACACTATTGCCCAAAAAACTATTACTCGTTTTACTAAGTCTAAAACATGGGATAACCAGTTTGTCACGGTTCCTAGTATTTACACTATGCCGGCCTTTTACAAAATCCAGTTTATCAAGGTTCTTTCGGACATACATTAAATTATCAAGAATGTATTGGAAAGGCAGAGTTAAGATACCGAATTCCTTGAACTTAGTCTTTAAGGATTCACGAGGTCCCATATTGTAAATTGCTCTAACTGCTCGTTTTTGTAATAAAAATATGGTGTCTACCTCAGCTGCTGTCCCCCATAACAGAATGCCAAAAGACATTAAGCTATGGAAGTAGGCGAAGTAGACTAACCTAGCAGTGGCAATATCAGTTAGCTGGCGTATTTTACGTACTGCAAATGCAGCAGAACTTAATTTGCTAGCCAATTGTTTAATTTGAGGACCCCATTGTAGTTTTAAATCCAGTGTGATACCCAAGAATACAGTATTATCAACTAACTCTACAAAATTCCCCTCAATCCTGATGCTGCTATCCACTCGTGGAACATTAGGCAAAACAAATCTTATACATTTTGTTTTGTCTGTATTTAGCACTAAGTTATTTAATGCAAACCAATGAGAAATTTCATTTAGAGTATTATTTACATGCCTAACCTCTGAATCTGTCCTTTTCACTTTAAATATAATTGAAGTATCGTCTGCAAAAAGCACTATGTCAGCACAGTTATTGACCATTAGCGGCAGATCATTTATGTATATTAAGAACAAGAACGGCCCCAGTATAGAGCCCTGAGGGACGCCAATTCGCACAAAGGATCCTGCAGAGGTTACCCCTTGTATGCTAACTTTCTAACAGCGGTCTTTTAAATAAGAGACTAGAAGGTCGAGAGAAGTTCCACAAATACCATAATGTTTTAATTTTAGAATAAGTGTACTATGGTCAACGCAATCAAAGGCCTTAGACAGATCGCAGAACACACCAACTGCATCATGCGAATTCTCCCAGGCACTCAATATATAGCTTATGAGCGTTGCCCCAGCGTCAGTAGTAGATTTCGATTTCGTAAAACCAAACTGTCGACCATCCAGAAACTCATGCACATTGAAATAGTTCACTAATTGGTTCAGCATAATCTTTTCAAAAACTTTACTTAACGACGGAAGTACAGAAATAGGTCTATAATTCCCAAGACTACTTCTGCAGCCTGATTTAAACAAAGGAACTACTTTGCTTATTTTCATTAAATTGGGGAAAGTTCCTTTTGCTATACACTGGTTAAATATGTTAGCCAAATGTGGTGAAATAGTAACAGTTAAAGACTGTAGTACTGTTACCGATATACCCCATATGTCTTCGGTGTGTTTTAAATTTAATTGCTTGAAAGTCCTTATTATTTCCCCTGCAGTAATAGATAAGAATTTGAATTTTGAATCTATAGGTGCACTCATACTTTTTAAAAGAGCTGCGGCACCCTGGGCTGATGATGTTATATCCTTTGTTACTTGTAAAGGTATATTAGTGAAATAGTCTTGGAAAACAGATACCACCTCTGTACTTTTAGAAATATGTACTCCGTCCACATTAAGATTAAGTGAATTATCATTTATTTTATTTTTACCTAGTTCTTTATTTATGATATGCCAAACAGTCTTGGTCTTATTTCTTGATTCGTGAACTTTATTACCTAAAAACTTTGCTTTGGCAGCAATACAAATACGTTTAAAAACTTTGGAATAATTTCTAACATAAGCATGAAAGGATTCACTATTTGTTAGTGATCTCCTATAATAAAGATCATATAGACGATCTCTACTTTTTTTAATGCCTTTTGTTGCCCATTCACTAAAACTATTTTTCCCCTTTACATTAATAACCTTTCTTGGGCAATGTTTATTGAATTCAGTGCTTATGATACTAAATAAATTTTCATAATAACAATCTGTATCTTGATTATTAATCGTTTTGGAACATAGGTGTTGTGCAATATTATAATTTAAAAGACCTAGTCTACTTTTTGATATAAGTCTACATTGTTTCTTGCAGTCAACTTTAGGTTTATCACAACTTATTTTAACAAGGAGACCTTTGTGATCAGAGCGTATCCCAGTAACAATACTACTGCCAATGATCTTGAAGTTACTAAAAATATTATCAATGCATGATGCAGTTTGAAACGTACATCTGGTCGACTCATTAAAAAGAGACTCATTAAAAAAATTACTGTAGCTCTAAAAGGATTCAAATAAAAAAATTACGTTCAACATAAAATAAGCTGCTTGTATGAATATTAAAATACTTACAAGTATGACGGTGTATTTACCTACATTGCACTCATGCGAAGTTCTGAAGGTCCCGCTACACACTGTATAACACCAACAACCTTATTACTGACATAAGTTGCTTCTGTAAACTTTTCTACGTAGCCCCTATACTAAGTCGTAATCATATGTAACTTAAAAAAACTCACAAAAGTCCTATATTTTATAGCAAAAGCTTCGTGAAAATTGGTCCAGCCGTTTTGTTTAGGTAATCTACTCTGGTTAAAAAACAGTCACTTTAGTTTCATTTAAATTAGAGCGGTTTTGAATATGAAAATAACCGGATAAGTTTTATATGCTTGACGGCGTATTATTTAATTAGTCGGGCTGGCGGGTTCATCCGGATGACGGCCCGGGTACCGGTACACCCGTCTTCGTTTAACCGGCCCGTTGGTTCTCTGACTTGGGTATTGCGATTGTTCGTGTGAGTATTTAGGGGGAGGCTGGGTTAATTTAATTTGTTGATTTTGTGTCGTCGGAGTCGCTTGAAGAGTAGCTTTGGGGTAAACGTATTTTTTTTTTTTGTTTAATTTGTTTTTATTTTTACATGAGAATTGATTTGTTTATGGGAGCTCTTTTTATTTTAATTAATCTTATTAAGAGTAGTTAGTATTTATATTATAATTTTGTCGTTATTGCTTAACACATGCACAAAAGCCTAAATAAGCTTAAATAAAATTACATTGAGTAATCATCTATCTCTCAGTGAAAGTTTTGTCAAAATCAGTTCAGCTATTTTGGTAATTAGTCCAGACAAATAAACAACTTTTAAATTACATATTGTACAAGCGGACCCAACAGACGTTATCCAGCGCTGAAAATAAAAAAAAAACTCTGACCAGATGGCAGTGCTACCTACTGAGTCCAATTACGAATTTACACCATTTTTGGTCCACCTGAACACACCCAAAAAAAATGAAATTTGTCCAGCCGTTAGGAGTTTAGTCACATATATATATATCGGAATAGTCTCACTCGCCATTTAATGTTCCCCAAGTATTGCTTAACGTCTTATTAATTTCTTGTTTGTATCCAACTCGGATGTCACGCGAATGCTAAAAACATGGATACGGTAACTGTTAAAACTGGGTAAATAGATAAACACATGTAATCATCCATGAGGTTTTCTTTAAAAAATAAAATTCGAGGCAGTAATAAAGGCTATCGACAAAAATGAAAACTCAGAATATATATATATATATATATATATACAAGTCGGAGGAAGCTATAAGTCGAGTCGATTATTGTTTGCATACACGATATTGTCTATATTCTAAATTCTTAATTTAATTTTATTTGATTTGTTACGTTTCACTATAATTTAAAAACCCTAATATTAAATAAATGTTAAGAATACTATATTTCACGAAACAACCAATTAGAATAGAGCACATGCCTCGTGCGGGGTCGAAGAGATCTTTACTGTAAGAGGCGGACAGTTTTATTACTTTCTAAATACCTAATTTTTATTGTATCTTACATGTTACATTTTTCTATAGTTTAAAACCTTAATAATGTTTTAACAACACATAATATTGTAATGTACGTAACGACCAATCAGAGCAGAGGCAGCGCCTCAAGCGGGGTCGAGGCGCCATCTTTACTTTAGAAGGACTGACAGTGTTGGTGACACATTCGTTTGATAGATAGCAAGGGGTCGAGGTGGATCGTTGTTGAGAGATTATATTCGGTGGTTAAAGTAAGATCGGTGCCCCGAACTCGCTGCTCGGTTGTAGTTGTTAATCTTTCTAACGCTATTATTGTCATCCAATGAAATATTGTGAGATATAAATAAAAACAATATGAAACCATGATAATTGTTTTGTGCTCGCATTTTACCCGAATGACGCCCACTAATGACGATTTCAACGAGAATAACGTTCTCCCCGACATATAAAACCATTTATTTTTCTATTTGCATGTTTAATTTAAATGACCCATATTTTTTAATTTAAATTTGAGGTTGGGAATTAAATGATAATATTTTAAATACAATAAGATTTAAAAAAAATGTTAAGTAAATGAAAACAATCTGTATATAGCATATGATACTAGAGAAAAATAAATACCATTTTTAAAGTCTGTTAAAATTTATATTTATTTTATAAATTCTTTCAAATTTTGTTAGATTGTGACGATTACATATACATAGGACATAAAACTCTTACTAAAAGCCAACAATGCCTTTTATACAACTCAAAATTCGCAATTGAATCGATTTTTATGAAGGAAGCTTGACAAAATCTGTATACGCAATAAAATTATAAAGCCCTTTGTTTATTCAATAGTAAAACGTTCTTTATGCGATGGTTCCGCAGAATTATAAAGGCGCGATGCTCTACGACCTCTTCCTGTAATAAAACACAACGTTTTATTATGTGCAATAAAGTAATTAAATTTCCATAACGTTCCCGTTTCACCCCGACCTCCCCGCGGTTTCATTAGATTGTTTTGTAAGCTTATTGCGTTGTCTTTAATTCCGTGGACGCCATAACGCTTTGTAGTGAGAATTTATGATAAATTCATACTGAATACATTTAATATTGACGTATCTCTTTATTAACTAGACAATTTTATGTAATAACTTAAAAAAATGAATAGCAAGGTTATTGATTATTTTATTTAGGTTTATATGATTAATCGAATTTCCTTTAAAATTTGTTCTTATTATATAATAGCTTCTGCCCCCGACTTCGTCCGCGTGAAATAGTTACTTTCGGATAACGTTAATATACTGCGGAAACTCTCAAAACGAAAAAAAACGATTTTGAAACATTCTTCATTGATGCTCCGCTCCCATTGGTCTTGGCCTGATGAATTATATATCATATGGCTCTATCGCCTTCCACGATAAATGAGTTATCAATCACTAAAATAATTTTTCATATCAGGCCACTGGTTCTTGAGATTAGCGCATTCAAGCAAAAAAACTCTTCAGTGTTACAATATTAGTATAGATTATATGGTGATAAGTAATTACCTTATATAAATTAAAATATCGGACTATAAGACTATAAGACAAAATAAATAAGTAGAGAAAGTCCAATCCGTACAAACGAACGTTAACAGATCACGCAGGGATATCTCAAATCAAGTCGGTTGAATGGAAGTCGTTAATGTTCGTGCTTTGTCCGTATATATTTGATTAAAGAAGACGTCATTTTGCAAAAATCCATCATTAAATATTATAGTGGGCGTTACTTTGCACTTCCGCCTGAAATGGATTATTCGCTACCACGTCTCACTGCAAGGCACAAACAACCCACTCATCGAGAAGAACCGGCGAGAAATTTGATCTGGTTTATCTCTTCATATTCTACATTTTTAAGTTAATATAGTGGGTTGGTTGCCGTTATTTTTGGATTTTAATGTGCCTACAGTCAAGTACAGTAATTTTGACGTTCAAAAATAAAAGAAAAATTTTGAATTGAATCACGTTTTTCAACCGATAGTGTTTTTCACAACTAGCTATTGTCCGCGCCATCGCTTGCGTTTGTTTAGATTTGATCTATCCTTCGGGAACAGGAAATGTTTTCCGGATGACAGGTAACCGATATCCTTCTGTGTGACCCTGATAACGTGATGATTTTATTTTCTCGAACTGACCAACGCTATTGACTTAGCAAGGTCTTAACAGCTTCACCGGACCACTCAGTAATTTTATAATGATCAGTTTAGTGTATAATTCATGAGAACGCAACAAAAAAAGACCTCATTAAAAATTATTGTATTAGTTAGAGAAAGATACTTTTTATTAAAATCCACATATCGAAATTTTCATAGAATATTGCAGATGATTGTCCTACGGCTACAATCGTGTATAAGTAAATAAAATCAAGATAGATCAGACTCTATCTCTGTACTTGTTTTTTTTGTGCTGATAGAACGCGATTGGCGGTAGATTTTTTCTACGACGGTTCTGTTTAATATATCATGCAATAGAAAATATGTTATAACATATATTCAAGAAGGTTTTCTTTACAATAACTTCAGATTAACCCACATACTTGAAAATGTTGTTAGGGCATAGTAATGTCTTCTCATTGCTTCAAAATGAATTATCAGTTATTGTCTGCAGTAGACCTTATACGAAAATAATTTAGATTTGTTCTTTTCATATTTAAAAGCAAATTCTCCATTTTTTTTTTTTTGGTTTTAGCACGGTTTGACTTCAATATCATCTGACGTTAAGCGGTAAATACGCCAAACCTAGAAGGGACTATCTCTTAGGTGCATTTTCTCATATTAAGAATCAGTAAAAATAAAAAATAAATCTACTTATCATATACTTTTAGTAACGCTATCACATTAATTTTGCAATTCGACGAAGCCGTTTCAACTTTCAATGAGACCGTTACACTCGCCGGATTTGCCTAAATCTAGGACTAAATTGTTTGGTTTCTCAAAGTGGAAGTTGCATTCGGTCCGCGGTACAGTTTCCATACTAATTTGAAAATTAGTTTCGCTTTTCACGGTATTCTGTTTTTACATTTTGGGGTTTAATTAATTACCTTATATTTATATCAAGCTTCCAACTCCCACATGATTTTGTGGTTTCTGAAATATTATTAAAAGTAAACAGCATTGTGGTCGTTTTTATTTCTTTCAGCTTAGTGTTTGAATTATATACCACAAGGCGTTGTAGTTAGTAATGGTTAATTGATAGGATTATAAATAATATTCCTGGTACATAAAATTAAGTGCTTGGGATTTGATGATTTGATTTTTTTTTATATCATAGGAGGCAAACGAATAGGCGGGTCAACTGATGTTAAATGATCACCACCGTCCATAGACACTTGCCGCACCAGGGGAGTCGCAAGTGCGTTGTTTTGGAGAGGAAGGGAAGAAGGAAGGGGAAGGGGAGGGTAGGTGTGTCTCCGACATTCTCACTTACCGAACGAACCGCAACAATACAAGCACTGTTACTTCACGTCGGTTTTCTGTGAGAGGGTGGTACTACCCCGATCGAGACGACCCATTCATGCTGAAACCAGTAATAGCTTCTTCAGCTTGGCTCTACCACCTACAAAAAATATATGTTCATAATACTGATAATGTTGTAAGAAACAAACGAGTATTGAACTCAAATGGAAGGAATGTTAAAAGTCTACAGCTTGATCGTTTAGCGAAGTAAACACTTTAACTCAATTCGATTAAGTGTAATTCAAGGATAAAAACTTATAGGTAAAATAAATAGTTTTCGATGCACTGCTTTTCTTTGGTTTGGAATATACATTTAAAGCAATATTACAAGAAACGGCAGACCCTCTTTCATTGGACATATAGATCTATTTCTTTACTGTAGTCTCTTTTACGTTAGTTTTTTTGTAGAAAAATCAAGATTATTTGTTTAAATTAAACTACCAGACTGGACGTTAAGCTCTGAGTCACGGAGGACTTTGTTATATACAATTAATGGATTCATAATCTGGTTACATTCGGAATATTAATTTAAAGATATAACAAATAATTGCTCAGTTTACAATTCGCATTCATCATTCTTAGTGTGGTGATAGCAACAAGGTGACGTCTTGGACCATCGCCTTGTCTGCGTTGTCTTAAATTTTGGAACTAGAATCCGTGTCAAATTACTCAATGCTCGAGCAATTCACTACTGAAACCAAGCTGCAACATATTAACTGCCCATTTAAAATGTCTTTTAAAATGATTAAGCATTTTTAAATATCTCCTAATGATATTGGACTTACTATCTATCCATTTCTGTGATGCCTGACTTTGTGTCATTTCTAAGTGCTAGTTACTATTCACACGTTAAACATATGTCACTAAAAGCTACTCAACTGTAGCAATTCTAAGGCAAAAATACTGTCTAGACCTAAAGTGTCATAGCCTTTAAATCTTTTATCACTTAGTTACTCATAGGGCAGTTCTACTAAATCACTAGATTTAAAGAGTCCAAGCCGTAAACGACCCGCAGAATGTTTTCACGTCAAATGATTACATGCCCTTTGTCAGTCATGCTCTTGTATAAAAAAAACAGAAACCTAATAAGGACTAAAAGAGATTGGATTATATATCCTGAAGTCAGAAATAAGTTCACATATAATATAATATAAATGCCTAAATTTGTGTTCTGCACAGCTATATTCAGAGAGGTCAAAGAGTTTGACGCAGACTGTGACCAATATAATCCCACAAACCAAAAGTTATTCTGTTTACAAATAAAATATATTTACACTCGCCTGGTGATATTATAAATGAATAGGCAACCCTGTTAAATAAATGCAGTGTCAAATGATAATGTTAATCCTTTGCACGCCATACGTCCGTGTAGCGTCCCACGGGGCTTTTATGCCGTTGCATACGGACGGTTTGACGCTCGAAACTGAACTTCGCGTTTAGACGCGGCACCAATATGTTACTTAAGTTTGATTCACTTCAATAATTCGTTCTATCGTTGTGACTAGAACATTTGAATATTAGAAGAAAAAAGCTATTGACGTTTTTTTTTCTCGATCTGACTACGCTATTGACCTAGCAAGGTCTTAATAGCTTCACCAGACTACCAGCGGTTGATGCTTAAATGTAAAAAATTCTGCTATCTATCTGTACGCCTTACTGTCCGGAGATGGCAGTATATACAATCCGGTGACCGGTACGGTTACATTATGGCAGTGAAGTTGTAGCTATCGCCATCTCTGAGCGGTAAGTTATACTAAAACGTAGATGAAATTTGTTACGTGTTGTAGAAAGATTCAATCAACTATAATAATGATAGGCGCATGCATGATCAACGTACTTAATCTCGTCAGATATCCTAACCGTATGCCATACATTACTTAACGAATCGGATACTACATCATAAACTAAAAAAAAATTCGTTCATCTTTCGCATGTCGCATTACCTCCGGCGACGGAATACAAATAAAGTGAAGGGCGCTCGGCAAAGCAACCAAGACCAATATAGTGGCCTTCATGATTCAATTCAAAATCATTCAATGATTTAAATGAATATATGCTCATTAAATTAAATGAATATCATCTTAACGATTGTATTTATTATGTATTTCGTACTCTAATATACAGATTGAAATTAACATTTATAGTTGAATAACTTGTCTACTATTGATTTCACATTTTCCAATTTTTACGTTAAGATTAAAAATGCGATTCTAACACCTTAAATTGAATAATTTTGCGAAAGTTTTCAGCTAAGTGCCTACGACCCGAAAAAAAAATTTCACCTACATCACGGTTTCATGAAACCATACAATTTTTTAATGAAATCACTGTGGATGATAAGCTAGAAAATACTAACCAGCGGTTTTCAATAGAAATAAATTCTTTAAGTTACACACACATATACTAGATATATCTTTAGAATAATTGTAACGCTCGTCTGTTCGACCATGAAATCAAAGGAATCCGCGTAAAAAGGGGTGCGAAATGACACGTGTCACGCGCCCCCGATTGGTCACATCGCGACGGCTTGTCCCACCCACCCTTTTGGGGAAGTTTGCAATTATACGTAATAAGCAAGTAAGCTGATTTCAAGTCTGCCATTTTTGGCATTTTATTTTAAAGGACCTGTGCATTGGTATATCCTAACTAGTAATATAAATACGAAAGGAATTTGTTTATTCCGCTTTCAAACATTAACTATTTATCCAATCGTCATGAAGTTTTGAATATACGTTACAGAAAAAGACATAAGGTGCATTTTACACAGAAAAAAAATGTACGTTTTGAAAGGGAGTCAATAAAACTACATTAACGCGAGCGAAGTCATGAGACAAAGCTAACTTATATATAAATATGTGGCACACAAAACAGTTCAGTACCTATTTCTCCTCTGCTTGCTTTTTTGCTTGGTTCTTTATGTAGTAGTAGCTATAGACAGGCTTTTGTTATTAATGATATAATTTTGGGAATATTTGTTTGCCATACCATCGCCGAGTCGAAGTGTTTGTTTATAAGTAAGTGTAAACCCCATGTAAGTTATACTCGACGCTCCTCATATCTACGAATACCAACGAAATAAAAAATATATATTAATACGCGAGAAAAAAAAACATTGTACGCCTTATTATGTTAGATATTGGAATATTAGACTTTATTTTTCATCATTTCAAGTATCACTCTAACGATCTTGAATAAAATACTGTTTTATGTTAATTATGTATAATAAAATGATAAATTATTGGTAAACGTTTGAAACTCTTAAATCCACCATAAAACTTTTACGATGGCATAGATAAAAAAGTATTAAACAAGACCTGCTTATCTGGCAGTCGTAAGGTCACGAATTTCATTAGCAGTATCAAAAGGTTGCCTCTAGGGACCTCAAGGTGCCCTCGTATTCTGTTTGTAGTAGCGACCAGTGTTAGATGGCTTCGAGATTTTTTGATACAAAAATGTTTGTGAAGTAAATTTTGAATAAACAAACTAGATTTAGGGTTATCGTAATATTTCCATGGAATATGGTCA
>JACEII010001115.1:0-10735 GCA_014332785.1 Antheraea mylitta | reverse complement strand
TTACCATGGCAACGCATATAATACTGACATTAACACGCAGCTGAAGCTTCCAAAGTAGCCCGATTTTGAGACATTCTTCATTAGTGCTCAGCTCCTTTTGGTTTTAACGTGATGATATGTAGCCTATAGCCATCCTCGATAAATGAGCTACCTAACACTAAAAGAAACTTTTAAATCGGATCTGTAGTTCTTGAGATCATAGCGTTCAACCAAACAAACAAACAAACAAACAAACTCTTCAGCTTTTTAGTATAGATTTCAATTTTCATTTACACATAGATTTTTTTAAATGTTTATATAATTAAAGATCAGGACAAATTGCAAATAACTAAGTAACCATGATGAAAACCTTTGATTATAGAAGTATATATACCCTTTGACAAAATTGTTAATAAAGTTCAAACATTAAAAAATCAATGAACTATGGTCGAACGTCGACCACTGGGCGCCCACTAGTATATATAAATATTGTAAAACAAAGTCGATGTTCATACCTGTCTACCTATATTACTTTCGTTTTTTTTAATTACGCAACGGATTTTGTTAATGTTATCATTATCATTCAGAGAATTTCTTCCGGAGGATTTATGTTTTATAATAAATATCTAATATTCATATAAAGTATAGGTAAGTCAATCTATTACAATAAAGTCGTATCACATTAGATTAGATACCTAAAAATAGTGTATTACAGAATTCTACATTTGAAAAATGTATTCGAAAAGTACGTTATATCTGAGGATAATCTCAAGGATAATTTCCATATCACAAATTCTTACATCACTGAAACAATATTATACATATCACCTTCACACACGTGTACGCATACACGTTTACACATGAAAGTGAAAAGGTTTTATTTCTTTCCTTTATCGAGTTGAAATAGTTTAGAAAATTATCCGATACGAAATAAATATAAGAGTTGTTAAGGTATGTATGCTTGATACACATATATGTTTCAAAGATTCATATATGTGAATAATTAGTTTAGGTTAGCTTAGACAGTTCGTGAATTGCACGTATCATTCAACAGCTCAAGCCAAGGTGTGCCGTGCACTCTTGAGTTAGTGGTCAAATAAAATCGGCTGAGTGTCATAAGCGCTCGCCTTAGTAATCCGGTGAAGCTTTTAAGACCTTGATAGGTCAATAGCGTGGTCAGTGCGAGAAAAAAAAACTATCTTTTACATATTGAATAATAATTGCTTTTTGTGATGCTATTTTGACAAATTGCGTATTAATTTATATCTAATAAGTACTTTAGTTACGTTGGGTAACTGATGCAGAATAAAATAGCTTTTACAGTATATCATTTCAATGAGTAACTTAGAAGTTATAATAATTTAAAATCACGCACAAAAAAAAAACTGATTAAAATTTTTGGACACATGCCACATTAGTTCATTGTACATTTGTCATGTAAAAAACATATCGTTGGAATAATATGAAATAAATAATATAAATTACATATAATAATATATAAATGAAATAATTTATGCAGACACTTGCAACACTATTTTGTGGACTGATTTTCCGCTCGAGTAAACGTGTAGTATTCGCCTATTCGTAACTTATATATCTTATCTGTGTAAGGTACCTACCTCCAAAAGCTCATTCCGACACTTATAAGACTAGTCTTAGGTTCCACGACAAAAGCCCAAGGCATGTGACGGATAGTAAATTCTAGGGTCATGTCAAGCGGGTTGTATGTCTAAAGGCTATTATGGCTTCGATCAGTATAGGAAATAACACCCTTCTCTGTACATCCGCTAACAACGATTATAAACATAATACATTGTTATGCGGGTTGTTATATTCCGGGTAGTTTTTGTCATTTATAATCTTCTCAGGTATTAAATTACATATAGTACTCTTTGATTGGATTTTGACTTAATGCCCGAGCCGCTGCTCTGCACGCTCCATCGTAGCCTTGCACCTGCGTAGTTCATACCACCCGTTTCCTAGGTTTTAGGTGGTGGTGTTGCGACATTGTTGACCACTTTATGACCTGTAAGCTTTCAGAGTGTTCCAAACGGTTTATATTTTAAATCATTACATAAAATAAAGTGCAAACATTGTGTATCAAATACACATCAAAAATATATAATTCACCATTATGTAATTTATATCGTGGATCGCTCGCTCTGCTAATGAACAGTTGGTGAGCTCCGTTATTTTGCATACCGTATAATTTAGCCGTCCGCGCTCGGATTAAAACGAATTAATAATAGGAATTTAGAATCAGTTTCATGTAGGTATTTACGCAATAGTTTTTAATCACCGATAACTATATTTATGTATGATCTTTTTAGTAGTCATTTACTTGTCCATTACATTGTGCACCGGTGTGTCTTACTTTAAACTAATTAACAGTTTGTTTCTATTGGCTATAAGTTGCATATTATTTATTATTGAATCAAGAGTAAAGAGTAAAATAAAATTTGAAGTATCCTTTCTATAATTTACCGTTTCACTATGTAAAGCCCTCAAACTCACATGCCATGAGGTGATATTGTGGTCCAAAGCTGGTCTAAAAAGTTTTCGTCTTATTCTTACAATGACAAAAATTGAAGTCGATTAATCGACTTGGCAAAAGTAGAAAGTTTATTCAGTACGCTTTTGTAAATTGGTTTTGTGTGTTGAGCTGCAATAATCTTCGGATTTATGTTGAGAGCACGCACACAACTCGAATTGATTGAAACGCTACCGCGTCATGTCGCATTGAAGGAGGCCTTACTACGTACGAATCAACATATTACGAGGTTATGGATGAATAGCTATTCGATGACAAGTTGAGAAGTGAGTGTTTGTAGAACGACTCCTCTTTAAGATTACGTATCCATGACGGAGGTTATACCAACATTTTGTGTAGGTTTTCTTCTGTTATTACGTACGTGACTAAGAGTAGTTTGATTTTTAATATTCTCTTTTTCCATTGTCTAAATAAGTGCAGATTTAATATGATTGAAACGGGTCTGAATGTTTTTTTTTTCGTACTGACTGTGCTATTGGCCTTGCAATGCGTTTACAGCTTCATTGGACTACTAAGGTGAGTGCTTAAGGCACACAGCCGATTTTATTCAGGAAAGGCCTGAATGTTTTTGTGGTTCTCTTTGACATTGTAGGGACACAATGTAGGCATGCAAGGCAGAGTGCATTGTAAGCAGATAATTATATGAGAGCGCGACGTATGAACGGCGAGCCAGTTACTGCGCACTAGCCCGCACGATAGGTCGTAGATACGGGTAACACTAAGATTAAAACTACGCAAGCTAACAACTGCTCTTTTTAATTCGATAACCCAATTGGAAGTACACTACATACGTCACCCTAAACTTCTAAAACAACTAAACTACTTCCATAACATCATCCGGACATCGCGTCGATCGAAGTGGTTTCAAATAAATGGCGGAACCAGAATTTATTTCTGGGAAGGAGTACTAGAACCAGAGAAGTATGAAATGTAACTGAATGAAAACAAAAAAAATGAATAACCTTAAAATACTCGTAGAGCTTGTGATGTATTTGTGACGTTGTAGGAAGTAATCTCAGAAACTACTGGTCCGCTTTAAAAAATTCTTTTAATGTTAGCTCATTTATTGACGAAGGTTATAAGGTTATATATCATCACGCTAAGATCAATAGAAGTGGAGCATCAATGAAAATGTTTCAAAATAGGAATTTCTTTCCTCTTGAGAGCTTCCATTGGATGTTAGCGTTAGCACAGAGTAACTTTTTTTACGCGGCCGAAGTCGCGGGCAGGGGCTAGTTTATTATAGTTCTTTAGTTCTCTAGTTTCTTGTTAAAGTTATCTAGTACTTCTTCAGGATGATCATTCAAGTAATGTTTATGAGTGTAGGGCTTCTTTTTAGCCATCATCACACTGAAGTTGAAAAGATGCACATGCACATACAGGTGCGCTTCAGCAGCTGCTTTTAAGAACGAATTCTGTTTTAGTTTTTGTAACGCAGAACTTAATTGTGTTAAATTTGTTTACTTTAGATCCGTGGTTGTTGAACTGCGGCCCGCGGTGCGCATATAGCCCGCTGTAGGAATTTTTACGGCCCGTGTCAAGGCAAACAATTTTAGTAGACAAATGCTATTTTTAATTTAATTATTATAGCTGATTATCCATATGTAATTATCTGAATGGAAGTACATGGGGCGGAAACACAAATTACATCGAATGAGCGGGAACATATCTGCATATCTAAAAATAAAAATTACATCAAAACATATTATTTAGTTGCTTTGAAATCAATTAATAGTTGGTCTATTGAGCTGACATATAACTTCACAGGTTGCTATTGCTATACAAAATTTATAGGGCAGTTGCATTCGGACAGCTTATAAAACTATGCCAATCAATTGGTGGCTTCAACTACCCAACCTATTATTAATGTGCGACCCTTGGTTAGGCAATACATGATTCTTTCTGTGTTGCCTTTAGTATATGGCCAGAGTGGACGCTCAAATCAAATAGTTTAGAAAATTATTCGATACGAAATATATATAATAGTTGTTGAGGTATGTATGCTTGGTACACATATAATGTTCCAACAACTCATATATGTATGAATAGTTAGCTTAGCTCAGATAGGTCGCGAATCGCATGTATCAGGCAACAGCCCAAGCCGAGGTGTACCGTGCACGTTTGAGCTAGTTGTTAAATAAAATCGGCTGAGCGCCTTATGCGCTCGTCTTAGTAGTCCGGTTAAGCTGTTAAGACCTTGCTAGGTCAATAGCGTAGTCATTTCGAAGAAAAAAAAAGGATGCTCAAATCGAGCGTGATGGGACGTGCGGCGTTTGTTTCAAATGCAATAACACGTATGTGTCCTAAGTGCTGCGCGAGCACACTAGTGTACGGCCAGAGTGGACGCTCAAATCGAGCGTGGAGCGTGGCCGGGCATGCAGCGTTCGTTTCAGACAGATGCATTAATACGTCGCGTAGTTGTCCTGAATGCTCTTGGACGCTTCACGCCCCGCCGAATGCATATTCACTCAGGCCGTACACTTAGTCAGAAAAGTATGAGGACCACTGCTTTAGATAATTTTAAAGTGTTACTCTGAACACTTTTAATAATACGTTATCTTACGTAAGGATTGTTGATCAGTTGCATCCATGCCACTTTCATTATCAGTCATATTGTTATTATCTTTGTCACTTGAATTATTATCAATGCTATCAACATTGTTGCTATCATGAGTTTCATCACTATTATTAATTTGTTGATTAAATAATAAGTGTTGATGACATTGATAATAATTTTAATGATAATAAGACTAAGACTAATCGTGACAATGTTCTTTACGAAAATGTTGTAGTTTTTTTTCGAACTGACTACGGTATTGGCCTTGCCGGCCTTCACAGCTTCACCGGACTACTAAGGTGAGCGCTTAAGGCACTCAGCCGATTTTATTCAGGTAACATCCTCAAGGGTGCACGGCACACATCGGCTTGGGCTGTTACCGAAGAAAAACTCGATCTGACCTAGCTAAACTATTCTAAGCTAATCGTATATATATTCATTTTTGAATTATGCAATAAAAAATTGCATGATTCAAAAATACAACATGTAAATCGGAAAGAAACGAACTAAACTACTCGATTCAGTTTCAATAAGGGAAAAAAAGTAAACCCTTCCACCTGTTTGTGTAAAGGTGCATGTCTGGATATCTGCATAGCAGCCATCTTTGTGATCACCCGGGTGACCTCGGCCAAAAACACTAACGAGAAAACGCGACGTATGTCCGGGTATGTGACGTGAGGGCTCTACCTCGTGATGGGGCAATGAAAAGATCGAATTTACAGATTAAACGAACGGCGCCGGCGCCGGTATCTAAAAATCGAAATAACGACATTGTTTATCGATTTTAGGGGAAGATAGATATAAACACGCGAGTCTACTCTATATTATATTGAGGTAAATTATTTTTTCGAGACGGCAGCGCGCGCGACCCGTTGAAGGGTAGCCGCGATGGCGGGATACTTTGTGATCGCACGAATAGGGCCCTGTTTTGGATCGTTTGCTACTTCATCGTACGCGGAGATCTCCGAGATCTCATGGAAGACTAAGAGCTGGGCTGACCAGTCCATACCAGATAATTTGAAGGAGAGGGCGGGGTCGGCCTGTGAAGGTTTTGCCGCCTGAGGACGAGGAACAGGCTGGGACGCGATCTGGGGGGCCCATGGGGCCTTAGGGGCCCGTGTGGTGCGGAGGGGCGCGCTAGGCGCGGGTGCGTACGCTACCGGTGCACGAGATGTGCTCGGTAAGTTAGGGAAGGCCTCTCTAGAGTTGAGAGGTCGGGGATGGGTTGACCCTGCAGGCGCCTTAGACGGCGAGACCTGCCTAGCGTAGCGGGGTTGCTTTGTACGCGAGGCGCGGGAACAATTCGTGGTATGGCCCACGCCGCGGCACAAGACACAACTCGGAGGATCGGGCGAACTTGACGGGAACTTCTGTTCCCTGAGGTCTTCGTAGATTTCATCGACTGGGATTTCTAAAGGGACTCTACGGATGACAACACGTAGCATACGCTCTTCTTCGAGCGCATGGGTGAAAAAGGCAAACTTATTATCGCGCAGGAATCGCTTAAGTTGCGATGAATGGTAGGAGTAGACCTTTACCTGAATACCCATGAGGGTAGTCACGGCAGAAGTGAAAGGAATTTCTGCTGATTGCAGCAGACTAGCGATTTCGACCCAGGACGCTCTGTCCTGGATCGTGACAGGAGGTGGAGGGCGGGGCTTCTTACCCGTGATTGCTGAAGTCGCAGCTTTGGGCGAGGCTGGTCTAGGGGGTGCGGGGGTCGCTATTGGCACTTTCGCGCCGTCGAAGTTCGCGAGTTTTCGCGAAGTGCAATGCCTCACAGGGGACTTACAGTGCCTAGGGGGAGGCCCTACCACTTCTTTCTTCGGCTGCGCGACGACACGATGCACGAACCACGGAGCGAAGCACGACGCACGCAGGCACGACGCGCTGAACTCCTGGAACGCGAAGCGGCGACTCGCAGCACACGGAGAGCACGCAGAACGCACTGAAAAGTGCGGTTAGAATTGTACCGAAAAGTGCAGTTTGCTGCGTTCTGAAAAGAACGCCTTACGAAAGATCCCTTTGAACGTCTCAAAGGAACGCGATAATAATAAGTGTTCCGAAATACCTAAAGTTCCGATGTGAAAACACGGTCGCGTAAATGCGTCGCGTACACTGAACGAAATATCGAACCGAAACACGAACAGATAATCACATCGAAAGCGATACTAGCGCACGCGTCCGACCCGCACGGCCGCACGATCGGAACTCTCGAAAATGTTGTACATTCAGCACCTACTGTACAGTAACAATTATTACTAAGATATAATATCATTTTTATATTCTGAACTAGTTTTTTTCAGGTGATTTCTTAACCCAAAGAATTGCAACATCGCTCAAATTATTAACGTTACGTTAAAAATATTAATCATATTATTATTACTTTTTTTTCGGTCGGACTACGCTATTGACCCAGTAAGGTCTTAACAGCTTCACCGGACTACTAAGGTGAGCGCTTAAGGCACTCAACCGATTTTATTTGACAACTGGCTCAAGGGTGCATGGCACACCTCGACTTGGGCTGTTGCCTGATACATGCAATTCGCGACCTATCTTAGCTAACCTAAGCCTAGCTAACTGTTCATACATATATGAGTTCTTGAGACATATATGTGTACCAAGCATACATATCTCTACTACTCTTATATATATTTCGTTTCGGATAATTTTCTAAACTATTTCAGTTTGATAAGTGAAAGAAATAAGACCCTTCCACTTTCGTGTGTAAGCGTGTATGAGTGCACGCTGTGTAGGTGATATGTGTAATGTTGTCGCAGTGATTTCGCTCCCGCACACCAGATTAGGCCCCCATCGGTAGCGGCTCAAGCTTCAAGCTTAGGTCCGTTCCCTCGGCGTGGAGCCCTTGAGTGTGCTGCTCGCGCGATACAGTGACACAAAATCTTACATCACTGCGACATATTGTCATGAACTGTATAATTAAAATATTTATCAGCAACTGTATGCCCAATTTTAGTAAATGTACTGTCAAGGCAACACGCTGGCCTATAAAGTAACTTCAATAAAAAATGTCAATTAACATGTCTGCTATTTTTACATTATTATTGACTGTTATATAACTCTTGAAGAGAAAATTTCTTAAGCTCCGTCGTTATTTTAAAATTGATGAAACATTTATCGTTAGCTACATGTTAAAGAAATCAATATATACAGCTATAGAATTTAATGTGCGAAAGGACTAGGAATACATTATACAGTGTTTCTTATATTCGCAGTTTTCTTACTGTATATTATCACTACCTAATACATGCTCTGATCCGAGATTTTTATGTGTATCTTGTTCATCTGGCAAGTTTGCGCGAGAAGTATGTACATTCCTGTTGCCTCGCATTAGGCCGTGGTATTATTAGATAGCAATGACTGTTTTTTTTAAATCGTAGGAGGTAAACGAACATGAGGGACACCTAATGTTAAGTGATCGCGACCGTCCATAGACACTTGCAACACCAGGGGATTCGCAAGTGCGTTGCCAGCCTGTGTTGGGGAAGGGAGGAGGAAGGGAAGAGTAGAGGGAGAAGGTGAGAAGAGGTGGGCTTCCAGCGCTCTGACTGATCGAACGAAACGCAAAAATGCAAGCATTGTTATTTCACGTCGGCTTTCTGTGAGAAGGTGGTACTACCCCGGACAAGCAGACCAATTCCTACTGAAGCCAGTAATAGCTTCAGCGTGGCTCTACCACCTAGAATTATTTACAAAAAACTTTTGTAAGTACAAGTTTGCTTTAATTTTTTTATGTTATTTCCTGTGTTTATAAAATGTATTGTTAAGATAAACAACGTATATGAAAAATTAAAAAATCTTATATGTTATTGGCATATTAAGATTCCATCAAACACTTCTACGGGCTTCGTATCTATTATTCAAAATTTTTTTGACAATAGATTTTCATCTGGATATAGTTAACGAGACGAGTTTAGAATATCCTACTATTGTATTATATTATTAACACAATGTTTTTTGTTAACGAAAATTTGAGTTCAACAAAATCATTCAAAGCGTTGTCTGAACACGAAACGACTGCGGTACCATTGTTTCAATCATCCCAGTACATTACCCTCTTCTTATATAATATAATCTATTCTATACATATAATAAAAATGAAGTGTCTGTATGTAATATCAAAATAAAAAAATGACTAATTGGGTATGAAAGTATATACATTTCTGATAACAAAATGCAATTTTTAAAATTATTGTCGGTCTGTTTGTCTGTTTGTTCCGGGTAATCTCCGAAACAGCTAGAGCGATTTTGACAGGAATTTCACTGGCAGATAGATAAAATTACAGCGGGTGACATAGGCTACTCTAAATTAGACTAGGTGTTAACCACGGCTTTGTCCGCAAGGCTATCTTCAAAACGGCTGGACCAATTTTCACGGAACTTTTACCAACAGATAGCGGACATCATAACAAGTAATTTAGTTTATTTTAATTTAGATTACCTGTTAACTGTGGCTTCTCCTACAGTACTATTTCCAAAACGGTTAGACCGATCTTCACGAAACTTTCATTCGCAGATAGCTGACCTTATAAAAAGTAATTCAAGCAATTTTAGTTTATACTAGCTGTTAGCCGTGGCTTCGCCAGCAGTACTAT
This sequence comes from Antheraea mylitta, assembly GCA_014332785.1. NCBI lineage: Eukaryota > Metazoa > Arthropoda > Insecta > Lepidoptera > Saturniidae > Antheraea > Antheraea mylitta. Next base: position 1,032 of record JACEII010001115.1, on the reverse strand, counting down.
CTCCTAAACGGTTAGATCGACTTTCACGGAACTTTCACTGGTAGACAGCGAACCTTATAAAAAGTAATTGATGTTATTCTATTTTAGACTTTATTAGTATGATATTTAGCAAGATTTAAACTCATTCTTTATTTTTAACTAGCTGACCCGTGCAACTTCGTTTGCACCAAATTGGTTATCACGCAATTTTTTTTTTTTTTTTATCGTAGCACGGCAAAATGCCTGCACTATGCCTGATGGTAACCACAGTATAATCCAAAAACAATAGCGACCACCGAGTGACACACTATACATCGCTAGTTGCCACTGTCATGCCGGCCTACAGAAAGCTGGATATGCACAGGCTGATCCCTAAAAGCGATGCGCAGAAGCGAGTCACTATTACGGATTTTTTCGCCATGTACATGGTGGTTGTGACCCTGTCAGGCTGTAAAGCCCTACCACCCCGCAAATAAAACTGATACTCGATTGCAGCCACAACTACCATTTCCAATTGTGAATCCAAACTATCCACGGATTCACTCGAACATATACCCAGATTACATGTTTTTTTTTTAAATAAGCCTAGTACCCGTTCGTAGCCTCATGTACCAGGATCAATTAAAATAAAAACTAACCTACATAAAACTGAATAAACATTTCTACCACTTACTTTATCATAACTATCTTCAACTTGTATTAAACCTTTTTATACTCCATTGTATTAAAGAAAAATATATGAACACCGTATCGAAGCGTCAAACATCCCGCCGAAAACGTCAAATGTCACTTGCTTGAAACTATTGTCTAAGAGTTATAAACTGTTTTGAAAACGTATTTGAAATATATTTCCAATATATTTTTATAAATAATCTCTGACCACTCACAACATAGTACCTATCACATTCAAACCAAGCCAGTTTTATACATCAGGTTCAATCCCTCGGTAGGGATCCCTTGAGTGCGTTGCTTGCGCGATACCGTGACACACAAATATACATCACTGCTACAACACTACACGATCACCCCCACACACGTGCACGCCTACACGCT
>JACEII010001114.1:0-10737 GCA_014332785.1 Antheraea mylitta | reverse complement strand
TTTTTTTTATTGTAGCACGACAAAGTGACTGCACTATACCTGATGGTAAGCATAGTACAATCCAAAAACAGTGGCGACCACCGAGAGACAGATTATCCATCGTCGTTCGCCGCTGTCATGCCGGCCATAATGACGAAAGTCACCTGGTACTGGATATGCACAGGCTGATCCCGAAACGCGACGCGCAAAAGCGGGTCACTATGACGGGCTTTTTCGCCATGTACATGGTGGTTGCGACCCAGTCGGGCTGTAAAACCCTACCACCCCGCTATCGCCATTGCCTCGTTCGTTGATCAGCAGGGTGCACCACGTGCAGGTGAGGTTGGCTTGGGTGTCTCAAGTCTTAAGATGTTACTCGACACCCCTTACACTTTACCCATATGCGTAGATTCAAAATTACAAGGAAAAAAACTATAGTAGGTATTGATGTAATGATACAAACTGATTTATTAAGTAATGTTAACATATGTATGCAATCTAAAAGAGACATGTTAATAGTTTTGTGATATTTTTACCTATATGTATATATACCTATTCTTGCCATAAATACTGAAAGAATGAAAAAAAATATATTTTCTATTGCAAGTAACATTTATTACTTTTACAGTGTGTTAGATTTAATTCAAGACTTAATTACTGTTATACAGTATATGATCCTTGTTTGCTATCGCGTACTGATCGATCCATCCAGCGTGTCCAGAATGCTTGTGCCAGATTTTGTTTCGATGTTCCGCGCCGTGGGCATATTTCACCATTTCTGAATGATGCAAATATATTAAAAATGGCAGCACGACGGGAGTTACACGTGGCTACGTTACTTTTCGGGCTGATAAAAACCAAAATTCCAAAATATTTATATGCCAAGTTAGAGTGGAGACATGATAATCACACATATTTTTCATGTTCACGCACCATTACTAAGCCATTATCGATACCTTTCCATAGAACTACTGCTTTCAGAGGGTCATTCAAATATGCCGCCACTCGTTGTTGGAACAACATCCCACTACCATATCGATCCAAACAGAGTAAGATTAGCTTTAAACTCTTATATAAGCACTACCTATTGCAAATTCAAACTCAGTAATTACAGTGACGTATAATATATTCAGGCAGTTCTATTGTACGCTCATTTTGTTGGTGTGTATTTTTTACTTCTAAAACTATATCTGTATTATTTAGTCTTAGATTTGTGATTACAGTAACCATACTTCTTTAGTGTGACTTTCCGTGACGTGTTAAGTGTAATTTTTACTTTTTTTGTTCGTTATTAATTTTATATTTACATTAATATGACCGTCTGAACGTACGTTTATCAACATATCGGCTCCCATCGAAAATCAGCGCTGCAGTACTACGGTATTGCACATTTTTGCTGAATGGGTTCGCCAATTGTTGGACATTTATTTTTAGTTTTCAAATGTATTTTTTGTGTTTAACTAATTTGTTTAATTCAATTTAAGTGTATGTTTTTTCCAACAATAAAGTATTTCTTTCTTTCTTAGTTTAATACATAAATATAAAACAATTTAAGATATAAAAAGCTTATTCGAAGTGGTCTCCATTGGCTGCAATACAGTCCTTTAAACGTTGAGGCCAGTTATCAATAGAAGCACGCAGTCTTTCCATGGGAAAATTCTTCACTGCCAATCGTACGGATTGTTTTAGGAACTCCAAATTAACATGGCGTTTAGAGCAAGCCGTATTCTCTAAAACTGATTATAAATCATAATCCAGCGGATTAAGATCGGGACTAAACGACAGCCAGTCTTCAACTCTTATGAAGTCCGAAACGTTCGTTTTCAACCAAGATTGCGTAGACCGAGCTTTATGACTCAGCGCCGAGTCTTGCTCGAAGGACCTTCTTGGTTATTGAACATGTTGTTGTTAAGAGACTTCCTACCTTCTGAAGAATGGTATCTTGATACACTTGTGCCGATGTTTTGATACCTTTCTCATAAAAGTATTGCTCAGTCACTCCTTCATAGCTAATACCCCACCCAACCATCACTGAAGTTGGATAGTGCCCACTTTGCATTCTATCGACTAATTGGGAAGCTTGCTTACCGCTTTAAACATAAATACGGTCATTTTGTTTGTTAAAAAGTTGCTCAATTGATAAAAAAATCTCATTTCTCAAATTTTTCATTTCTCAGTAGTTCATTCAGTTTTATCCTAATGATCATAGTGCATTATGGTGTTATTCCATTTGCATGTTATATAAGAAAGCGAATTGACTACAAACTTTTTAAAATACCTATTTAAATGTCTTCCTGTTACAAATGGTACTTTCTACAACGACAAAATAGCAAAATAATTACACTATCTATCCCTACTTTTAGAACTGACTTAAAGCGTTTCCATTTATTTTTAACAAAAATTTTATTCGAACGTGTATACATGGTCAAGTTTTAAACACATTTTCCCACAAACTTGAATTTTTGAGTTAATATTTTTGAAGTGAAACTTCTAATGAGACTTCCAACGAGGTTGCGTTAAACGTTTAACGCTAACATGGAGGGGGTATGAAAGCACTGTTGCGTTAAACGTTCAACGCTAAAACAATATGATTTCACTAAAAATCAATTTCCACGCCATCCTATTCTCATTTCCACGTTACTAAGTTTCACTTCTTCCGCGCGAGGGAACTCCGCGCACAATTTTTTTTTTATATTAAAGGTGCGAAATAAAAGAAACTATTTCCTGACTACTGTCAATAGAAATACCCATCGTTCAAAAGGCTGATAGAGAATTAAAGACGCATAAATATAAATAACTATGAAAATTGCAAATTATGTAGACGTTCGCAAAGAAAAAGTTAAGAAAAATTAACAATAGACATGACGTTCACATGCGAACACACCAACGCGATAATTATCTATAATTAATCAACGTTTACTAAGTACGTAGTTGTTACTAGAAAGTAAGTACTGGAAGGAATTGTTTATTCATTGATTTTTAATTAACTTCGGTGAGAGAGATTATAATATTATTTTCCAAAACATTGTCTAACTTTTATATTTATTTTTTGTAAGTGAAAATTTTATGCGCGATGAGCAGTATATTTTAGAAGGAGATCAACTTTTGATTTTGCTTTTTTTTCTTGAACTGACTACGCTATTGATCTAGCAAGGTTTTAAAAGCTTCACCGGACTACTAAGGCGAACGCTTAGGGCACTCAGATGATTTTATTTGACAACTAGCTAAAGGGTGCACGGCATACCTCGGCTTGGGCTGTTGCTTGATACGTGCAGTTCGCGATCTATCTGAGCTGACCTAAGCTAACTATTCAAACATATATGAGTTGTTGGAACATATATATGTACCAAGCATACATACCTCAACAACTCTTATATATATTTCGTATAGAATAATTTTCTAAAGTATTTCAGTTCGATAAGGGAAAGAAACAAAACCCTTCCACTTTCTACCCGATTAGGCCTCCCACGGCAGCGGCTCAAGCCTAGGTTCGATCTCTCGGTAGGGAGCCCTTGAGTGCGTTGCCTGCGCGATACAGTGACACACAAATGTACATCACTGCTACAACACTACACGATCACCCCCACACATGTACACGCCTACACACTTACACATGAAAGTGACTTTTACTAAATTTACTTTTTTCCCTTATCGAACTGAAAAACTCTCAATTTTCCGATAATAAATATATGAAGAAGTTGTTGAGGCGTGTATGCTTGGTACACATATACGTTTCAACAACTCATACATATATGAATAGTTAGCTAGGTTAGCTAAGATAGGTCGCGATTTTGCATGCAACAGGCAACAGCCAAGCCGAGGTGTACCGTACACCCTTGAGCTGGTTGCCAAGGTAAAATCGGCTGAGTGGCTTAAGCGCTCGCCTTAGTAGTCCGGTGAAGCTGTTAAGACCTTGCTGGGTCAATAGCGTAGACATTTCGAAAAAAAAAAACCTTCCACTTACATGTGTAAACGTGATAGAAGCGTGAAGAGTAAAATTCAATACTAATATTATGAAGCTGTAGGGTTTGTTTGGTTAGTAGGTTGAATGCGCTAATCTCAGGAACTACTGGTCCGATTTGAAAAATTCTTTCTGTGATAGATACCTCATTTAGTTAAAAAAACTATATATAGCATCACGCTAAGATCAATAGGACCGGAACACCAATGAAGAATGTTTCAAAATCGGGGTTTTTCTACTTTGGAGAGCTTCCGCTGCATGTTAGGGTAAGCTAAAAGTAAGTAAGTATTCCACGTGAACAAAGTCGCGCGCAGAGGCTAGTGAGTAATATATTACATTTCAATGATTTTTAGAAATGTCTGTCAGTTTATTTGAACACGCATCACTAGTGGCTAAAGTACTGTGTTCATGATAAACCCTTTTCATAAAGCATAACTACGAGTAACAAAAATTTATTAAATTTTGGTTTAAATTTGGTTTAAAATACTATTTTATTAGATTTGGGGTGTAAGGGGTGTCGACTAACATCTTAAGACTCGAGACACCCAAGCCAACCTCACCTGCACGTGGTGCACCCTGCTGATCAACGAACGAGGCAATGGCGATAGCAGGGTGGTAGGGTTTTACAGCCCGACTGGGTCGCAACCACCATGTATATGGCGAAAAAGTCCGTCTTCTGCGTGTCGCGTTTCGGGATCAGCCTGTGCATATCCAGTACCGGGTGACTTTCGTCATTATGGCCGGCATGACAGCGGCAACCGACGATGGATAATCTGTCTATCGATGGTTGCCGATGTTTTTGGATTGTACTATGCTTAACATCAGGCACAGTGCAGTCACTTTGTCGTGCTTCAATAAAAAAAAATCGGTTCGGTTCATGAAAATTATTGTGATCTTAAAGATAAAGCAACTTAAGTACAAAATAACAGAAGATAGTAATTAGACTTAATACATTCAGATGTCTTTATGAATCAGTTTTGTATATAAGGTTCCATGCGGACGAAGTCGCGAGCACAGCTATTTATGAATAACTAGCTTCAGCCCGCGACTTCGTCTGTGTAGTAATAGTTACTTTGGGCTAACGCTAACACGCAGCGGAAGCTCTCAAGAGGAAAAACGTCCCGATTTTGAAACATTTTCCATCGGTGCTTCGCTCCTATTGGTCTTAGCGTGATAGCCTATAACCATCCTTGATAAATCAACGATATAACACTGAAACATTATTTCAAATCGGAGCAGTAGTTTGTAAGATTACCCCCTACACCGTCACAAACTTAAAAATTTTACTTCTTTATAATATTAGTATACATTATAAATAAGTAAACGGGCAAAAATAAACTCAAGCTAATCCACGGGTCACGATTATTAAGATTTCTGTATGGAAACATCTCTTACCAAGATATAAGAATACCTATATTTATTAATTTCATTTTCAGGTCCAGGATCCAACAAACCAGCTTCAATACCCAAGAAACAACTCAGGCATCTCGCTTTCGTGGTACAGGGGAATGGAAGAACGAGACAGACATATACATACTGGAACGCGAGAAATATTGCCAAGGATCCGAGGATAAACTTCAAAAGGTATGACATAACACTTCCATATTTTAATCATTAGAATTTTAGCAGTATTATCCTGTCCTGAGAATAAAAAAACTCGGATTCTGATCTGAACGACACTTGCTGGGTCCAATTGAATCTAAACCTTTCTTGAGTCCACCTAAACACTAACAAAAAATTTCATTAAAATCTGTCTAACAATTTAAGAGAAGTTCAGACATAAAAAAGTGTGTTTTTGTCATAAATATATCTTCTACAGTGTACAAAAGTACATATGTATATCAAATCTCTTAATGATCGGTTATATAGCTGTTTATGTATGATACGCGTGCAATATACAGACAGACATAAGGTGAGCGCTTAAGGCACTCAACCGATTTTATTTGGGCAATAATTTTCATTTTGTCTATGGCAGCCGCCATCTTGTTTAGTGTTACTTATTTTATTTTAGACAATCTTCTAGTAGATTACTTCTGCCATTGTCGAGTGGGTAATGATATTACAAGTGTCTTGCGGCAATTGCAATGTACTAACAAGATGGCGGTCGTCATGATAGAATTTTCAAGGGAGTTTTTTGGTAATTCGAAATCCATACCGTGTAATATTATTTCCCGTACACTTCATTTGTGCACAATAACCAAACTTTATTATGTGAAATACCACCAATATTACAAGATATAGAACCAACTAACACAAAATTATAAATAAAGTATAATATCGACCATATGACATTCCAAAATCTCGCCAATAGCTCCAGTACTATTTATAGGTTACAAAGGTAGTACGCCGTTAAGCTTTAAAGAAATCAAAATAAAATTGGCTATGTGTCATAAGCGCTTCGCTTTAGAAGCCCGGTAAAGCTGTTAAGACCTTGCTAAGTCAATAGCGTAGTCAAGTAGTACGAGAAAAAAAAATTAAAGGACGTGTATGCAGAGAACTAGATAATAGAAAATGTTGCCATGTTAACACGAATTTACCTAATTCCAGGAAAACACTCCTGTTGGCTATTGGATACCTCGATAGTCCCACTTTTCCAATCGCAGTGACGATCGCAAATGAATATGAAGACCTCGGATACAATATTATTATGGTGGATAACCAAAGATTTTCAACCGTCCACTACCATTTGTAAGTAATTTTTTCTACTTTCAGAATACCTTCATTTCTTATAAACTTTTAGGATATCACAATATTTATTTAAACAAATGACTAATCTATACTAATATTGTAAAGCTGAAGAGTTTGTTTATTTGTTTGTTTGGTTGAACGCGCTAATCTCAAGAACTACCCGTTCGATTTGAAAGTTTCTTTCAGTATTAGGTAGCTCATTTATCGAGGATGGCTATAGGCTACATATCATCACGTTAAAACTAATAGGAGCGGAGCACTAATGAAGAATGTCTCAAAATCGGGCTATTTTTAGAGCATCCACTGCGTGTCAGTGTCAGTATTATATGCGTTGCCATGGTAACATGATAACATTCTATCGGAAATATTATTAGGGTCTATTTTGGGTTCCTGTTCAAAAGTTTAGTCTACGTTATTTTTAATTCCAATTTTTGATTATAAGAGGTATGTTGCTATCGCAAACATTTTTATAGTCTATTTTGTGCTGCTATTCTAAAAGGTTAGTTAGTAATAATATGCCTCCATCAAAACAGGCGAAGGAATTAACCCATACTGCCAATTCTGAAATTGTAAATATAGGTAGTTCTTATGTATTCTCTACCCAGTTTTCTTCTATGTCTAAGTTGATGTAAAGGTATAAGCGCCAAATCTTCTATATAATATTTCGTACATTTTTATCTTCTTAATATTCAAGACCCCAGAATACATGTGCTCCATGGTATTATTTTTCATTCATTTCACTTATGCACAATAAACAAACCATATTACATAAAACGCCGCCAATTTAACACAATATAGAGTAAAATAGCACAAGATTATAAATAAAATACAAAATCCCCTACGTGACAGATTGAAATACCGTCAAAAACTCCTCAAAAAGTTTATTCTACGTTAGTTTTGTTCCGAATATTTGGTTAGTGATATATTATGTATTATAAGAATAAAATGTGTGTATATAATATTGAAATAAAAACTTTTTGATGAATACATATATCTGCGGAGCTACAAATATCAACATCTTTTTTCAATTCTGTCGATATGTCTGTTTGTTTATTTGTTCCGGGTAATCTCCGAAATGGCTGGACCTATTTGAACGGTTTTTTTTTCTTAGAAATGACTACGCCATTGACCTAGCAAGGTCTTAACAGCTTTAAGCTGTTACTGTAGGTGATGTGCGTGTCATACATACAAATATTTTTGAATGAGTATTATTGTTATTTACACATCTAATAACAATTTTAAATTTATTTAATACATTCAAAAAACGTGTGCGGAGCCGCGGGTATCAGCTAGTTATAACCATATTTATGTGGATAATATACTACCATCAAAAGAAAAAGGGGCATATCTAGCATATTTGAAGTGAATCTTGAAATTAAAGTTCTGATCCCCAAACTTTTTGTGACGAAAAATAATGGAGTTAAACACTGTGTTGTTGGGTAGAGTGAGAGTAGGGTCTCTTCTCGCTTTCTTTTCTGCATCTAATACTTTTTTTACGTATTGGCTTCTGTTCCCAAATTAGAAGTACTTTGCATAATAACAAGCTTATTGCCCTTTCTTTGATTTGTTTTTAATTAGATGTGCTTCTTTTTCTATGGAAGCTGTATAAGTGCTAAGATGTGTCTTTCCTACAGAGCAACACGTCTCATGAGACCAGTTGGCAAACGCGTCGCTGAAGTCCTAGTCCAACTAACACAACAAGGTCTAAATCCCGCTGACGTTGAACTCCTAGGATTCAGCCTAGGTGGTCAAACGGTCAGTTACATAGCCCGAAACTATCAACAGATGACCGGCAAGAACCTATCCAGTATCGTAGCTTTGGAACCGTCGGGCCCTTGCTTCAGAACTTTAGGACCTAATGACAGACTGGATGCATCAAATGCTGACTTCGTTTTAGTCATCCATACAAATATTGACGGATATGGGATGGCGACAAGAATGGGTCATATTGACTTTTATGTCAACGGTGGGGAGTACCAACCTTCAGATATAAATCTATACCCGTGTACCTCAACTTGCAGCCATTTTAGAGTTCTGCCGCTCTGGATTAGTGCGTTAAAAAATCCTGGGAAATTCATAGGAATTAAATGCAACACCATACAACAGGCTAGAGACGCAGAGTGTTATAGTAATGTTCCCATAGAGACGAACGTCATGGGTGCGACCATAGACAAAAGTAAACCGGGTGTTTTTTATCTGTCGACAAGTAAAACTTTTCCATATTATTTGGGAGTGAAGGGTCTGAGAGAAGAATACGTTTATTGGAAAAGAATTACTAATATTAATGATGGAGATGCTGTAGAAATTAACGCTTGAGGATTGTGTTCATAGATTAGCAGCTTATTTTTTTTATAAATTAAACAAATTAGATTAATTGTTATAAAAACTACTTATTTGGATGTTGTTTTTATTATTCCTTAGCAAAGACCTAGAAGTTATCTGCAATAGAAAATTCATTTTTTTTATTGAAGCACGATAAAGTGACGGCACTATGCCTGATGTTAAGCATAGTACAATCCAAAAACATCGGCAACCACCGAGTGACAGATTATCCGTCGCCGGTCGCCGCTGTCATGCCGGCCATAATGACGAGAGTCACCCGGTACTAGATATATATATATATATAGCTTATTTTTGAATGCTGACCCGTCAATCCATCCGTATCTATGCAATAGATAACTATTTCATTTTCACCATCGATATTGAGAATATGCCATCTTACTTCCACATTTTATATAAGACAGTGTGGCGTTACAATATCACTTTACGTATGTGTGCGTTATCGTGCCAATTTTTTTTGTCAAAATATTACGTAGCGTAAGTATATACACATTTTTACTTGTTATATAATTTTATTGAACGCGTTATTTCATTTTAAACTGTCATATAAACAAAATCAAGAATGTTTTTTTATTGAACATGAAAAATAAGGATAATTCAGAAAGAGCTGTGACCGCCGGTACATTTACAATTGTCCGTCAGTATCCGCTGTCATGCTGGCCTACAAAAAGAGTCACTATGACTGTTTTATCACCATATGAATGGTGGTTGCGACTTGGGGCACAATCGAATTCAAGAAACCTACGTACCCCGTTTGATTACTATAATATATCTCAGCTGATCTTAGAACGCGATGCATCTATAAGTGTTGTTTCAGCTGATGTATAGTGCTTGTGACTAAGTCTGACATAATTGTAATGCCTAATAAATATTCAGCCAAAATATGAGACCAATCAGTTGGTCAATATCTGCTTAATTGCTTGTTGGTGATTTTGATCACCGTAACTTGGTAAATCGTGATATCTGAAATAGTCACTGAAATTATATGTTTTTTTTTATATATCAAAGGAAGCAAACGAACTGGTGGGTCACGTGATGTTAAGTGATCACCACCGTCCATAGACACTAGCGACATCAGGGAAGTCGCAATTGCGTTGCCAGCCTGTATATGGGAGAGGGGGAGGGGAAGGAAAGGGAAAGGAGGAAAGAGGAAGGAAGGTGCACTGTTTTCTGTGAGAGAGGTGGTACTACCCCGGAGGATCCGACCCATTCATGCTGAAACCGAAAATAGCTTCAGCGGGGCTCTACCACCTATCTATACATATTATAAAAAGGTCAGTTCTAATCTACTTTTAGGGGTTACTATCTAATGGAACTGAAATATATTAATTGGATGAGTTCCGATTCTGACGCGGCCGGGAACGGTCGCTTCCGCGCTCGGAGCGATTTTTCGTGATTATTGTGATACAGTGCATACAGAGTGAAGTGTTCAGCTTTCACATTAAAGTGCCGATCCGCCTGACGGGTCGCACACGTGCACCGCAGCTGTGGGCGCACACGTGCACCGCAGCTGTGAACACCTGAGTTATTTTTCGCGAAATTGAGTGAGACCCTTCCTTTTTATATATTTATTGCTTTGTTTATTATATTATATTGGTACATTTATTTGTTTACCTATTAGTTTATCTATTTATTTACGTAGTTCTTTACCCTTTACAGTTGTCATTCCTTTATAACTTTATTTATTTCAATTATTTATTTGTTTAGATATCCATTTATTTATTTGTTCTATATCTATGCAAATTATTTACCCTGCCTGTCTCACTAAC
>JACEII010001113.1:0-10740 GCA_014332785.1 Antheraea mylitta | reverse complement strand
ATTGCCATTAATTTGATTAATTTTGTTTCTGAGATTTCTGAAGAGTCAGATTCTAAAAAAGAAGTTCATGCTATTTATATGGATTTTCGTATGACGTTTGACCTTGTTAATCAAAATTGTCTGTTAAATAAACTACAAGTTTTAGGCATTCACATTTATCACACATTTATTTGTAAAAAAATATTATTCCTTGTCTTTCTCGTGATTCTTGTCATCGATGTCAACTGCAAAGTCCGAGAGATCTCTCGAAAACTGTTAATTGTAGCTTAAAATATGCAACTATCGATTTCAAGTTCTATGAGAATAATAGTCAATAATTGAAGAGATTTATCTTAGATTTTTCGCCTCGTAATTAGCCGCTTACATTTCGACGAATTAGTAATAAAAATCTGTGTATACATTTTGCATTAATGTAGATATATCAATTACACATATTAAAACACATTAAAACTATTTTTACCAAAAAATTTCATGCCCTGCCCACAATCGATCATTGAACACTTCTTGGCGTTAGAAAATTAATTACAGATATTTTCATCAATCATACTAATATGGTTTGTTCAGTAGGCATCGAAAGCATTAACGTGTAACGGAGAAAAAACATTTCTTCTTTCACGAGGGTTTATGTTATAAGGCAATTTCTCAAATGATTGAAATAATAGCGTTTCTGTGACCGGCGAAGTTATCCGAAGGCAACGGAAGTGCAAATCACAATTATTTTAAAAGTCACATAACATATTGCAGATTAATATGAAACACTCAATACTGTCTGAATTAAGTGGTTAATAAAAGAATATTATTCTAACACTCTTCTTTTTTTTCTCAAAAATAAAATGTTAATAATAATTACTTTATGGTTTATTCTCGTATTGTCTATCTGGACATGATAAATTCAAAAACATTTAAATTTGTTTCCAGTTGTGGAAATACAATTTAATAATACGTATTCTTTTGAAGTATTTATTTAAGATGTTCAATAATTCGCATAATCGTGATATGAAAATAACTAAATGTCTTAGTTTTCTTTAACGGTTCATAAAGAGAAATTGATTCTTTATTTAATATCAATGTCGAATAAAAAATCATGAGGAGTGCTCTGTAACTCACTTCATCATCAAGAATGATTTCAAAATGCTGTGTAATCGCTGTTTCACTTATGTAGTAAATAAGTGATTATATTCTAATTGTATGCGTCAAATATATGTATATGTATAAATAAACCTTAATATATATAATGTGTTGTTTTATTCTGTACGTTCATGTAAATTGAATTGTCACAAATAGTATCTATAAAAAACGTGTTTGGGGTGATATATTGCTCACATCACGAAGCAATAAGTTCAACATAATTAGGCTTATTACAATTTATGTGTAATTTAATGTAATTATTATTGAAATATTTTTTACAATCTCATCAATAGGTTCATAGATTACCACCTACAGACAAACATACGACTATTTTTTAATAATATTTAGTTATATAGTAGTAGCTAAGTATCATCCGCTTTTCTGGGCATTAAAAATTTTACACAAATTGTAAACAAATTTTATACTAGCATGAATCCTATTAGCCTTAATCTGAATTGGTACTAGTGAGATAGGATACAATACAATAGTGAGGTTTCAATAACTGTTATTTAGTTAACTATTGTTGTCTACCCACCTCCGGTGCCGCTCCAGACACGAGATAGCGTCACAATATTAAAAATACTTTTTTTTTTTCGCAATGTCTACGCTATTGACCCAGCAAGGTCTTAACAGCTTCACCAGACTACAAGAAAACCGTTGGGTTTCGAACCTTCGCCCCGTCACGTCAATCGTGCAGTATAATGTAAAGAACTTTACCACCGGACCACGCCTATCTATTAAAGATACATAAATGAGAATTATTATAACTATAGATTTCAATGAGATATAAATAGGAATTTATATTATTGATTTATTACTTGCGTAGCATTAGTTTGATGATTATCATAATTTTTGTGTATCTTGCAGAATTGTTAATAGTAATTGCTTTGACTTCCATAGTTTGACCTATAAAGGGCTAGATGTTGCTACTCTACACACATAATTGTATGCCTAAACATTTCAGACACATATATAACAATGATTTTATATAGAATTGATGTATGTAATAATATTAATTTGTTCGTTAATTATTATCTTCGTGTTACTTAAAACATGTAGCAGAACTATAAGTAAATGGTAATTGTTTTGATTTATATAGTTAGTCTTATAAATTATATAGTTCGACCTATATAAGGCAAGATGTCGGTGTTATTTACGCGAGTAGTCCGGTGAAGCTGTAAAGGCCAAAAAAATTAAGGACAATAGCGTAGTCAGTTCAAGAAAAAAAAAATCTACGCACTCCTATATGAAAAGTATTGTAAGCCGTAACTGTGGCCAAATAAAGAGTGAAATAACTACGAAGTATTTATTGGCATCTCTGACCGCAACGAATATGTAGTACACCTCCAACACTATGGACATATAAGCAATTAAAAGTAATAAATGGTAAAACGATAAGATCCACGTTTTCCTATTTATTGCTAATCCTTGTAAAACTTCCAGTGTCCCCCATTTTAGAAAATTTCCTTAAAATTGGCAAGACCAAGACATTTCATATGTTGGGTTACCAAGTGATAATCGAAAATAAGATTACGACTCCAATGTCAATAAATAAGTTTTAGTGATTTATTTTTATTTCAATAATGAAAATACGTGGAATAGTTTTATTTATATAATTAAAACGTCCCTTGTATGATACAGAGCCACATAATTTGTAGGATAAACTATAACATTACATTTCAAAAATAAACACTGGAGATGACAATGGCCTAATACTAAATCTCTTTTTGCATATGTTGTACAACTATATAACTAATCGGATCACGAAAATAAAAAAAAAACATCGTATAGATTTAACAGCTGATGTTTTGGTTGAGAAACGATTGACACCTAGGTGAATAAAAAAGAAGAATATCCAGTGCTGGCAAGAGAGGTTTGAGATTACTAGTGCCATAAGAAAATATAGGCTTCATTTACAACATTGCAGCTCAAAATTAAACTTATTAAAATATAAATAGGCATAATATTTTATCTATGAAATTATACCTTATGAATAATCAATTTACAAACTAGTGATAGAATTTTGGACTGAGACTGTTAATTTTTGATTGCTATCTTAATATAAACGACATTGTTAGTCCTTGTAGTGACAAACCCATGTGTAGCAATTTAAAAATAAGGTGTCGTCGCGTTTTATAGTTAGTTATTTTTTTGAGATGATTCGTGGTAGTTCATACAATTTATATCTGGTCACCCCACTGAGGTAATATTTCTGGTCACACTGATGATTGATATTGCTTTTAGTTCACTTCACTCCTCGAGTGCTATCTTTAGACGTAGTCTATATTTTTGTTTTATATAGATCCGCTAAACGTATACAAATTTAATAATATTCTGAAATTTCTCTTTGGATATTGCCTTAAAAAAATATTGATCTAAATAAACGAATATTGAAAATGTCCTATGTTTCTATAATACATCAATGGCCGTATAGAGTTATTGTCAATAATAAGTGTGTTTTTGTTACGGAATTGTAGATTGCTATGTTTCTACCAAGGAATGTGATTATGAACACCTTTCAATGGCGTAAATGGGTTTTGTTGTTAGTGTTTACCATTTACCGAAGACTTGAGACCGTGGATGGTGAGTACCTATTTATCTAGATCATTATAATAACTATATAAGCTATGTTTAAACAACCGGAGTTGTAAATAGGTTGAAATATTGGCTAGTTGATCCGTTATCAGGTCATACTGATAAAAGTAATAAGAACTTTCCAATATTATAGATATCGTATCATAATATGTTCATAATATTATAGAAATACTCAGACCATCACAGTTACCCATAAAATTTATACATTAAAAACAGCATTTAAATCTAACAAGTAAAATTACGAGTTGTTAACAGGATTTGGAATTCTTTGGCATGAATTGTGGATTAAAAAGGGTTAAACTGATGGAGATTTTGTCTGTTATTATAATGACAATACTCTCATTAAATGACAACACATCTTTGTATAGAAAATTAATAAAAAATACTCCAACCTCAAAAAAAAAATTGTCGCCAAAACAAAACCTGTGAAATACAACTTCATTTTCCGAACATCAGACTGGGATTCTATAATTATTTTATATAATACTAATATTATAAAGAGGTCAAATTTGTGAGGTTGTAGGGGGTAATCTCATGAACTTCTGGTCTAATTAGAAAAATTATTTCAGTGTTAGATAGCTCATTAATCATAAAAGCCTATATCATCATGCTTAGCAAAATAGGAGTGGAGTACCAATGAAGAATAATTCAAAATCGGGCACTTTTTCCTTTTGAGAGCTTCCTCTGCATGTTAGTGTTAGCTTAAAATAAGTATTCCCTGAAGTCGCAGGCAGAAGCTAGTTAACTATATATACTGTATCAGAATAAAAACCATAACAAAACAAAATGTATACAAATTTAATCTTGTTTGTATAATTTCAGTGGAGTTTAACAAAATTCTAAATGAACACACAATTTTAATCCAAT
Organism: Antheraea mylitta; assembly: GCA_014332785.1. Classification (NCBI taxonomy): domain Eukaryota; kingdom Metazoa; phylum Arthropoda; class Insecta; order Lepidoptera; family Saturniidae; genus Antheraea; species Antheraea mylitta. The sequence continues at coordinate 6,150 of JACEII010001113.1, read as the reverse complement.
CTTATTGATTTATATCATCTACTATTTATTGTTTGGTTTTTTCTAATGTATGTATAATTATCTTAAAAGGTTTGTTTTGTTAATATAATAGATTGTTACTGGAAAATGTGTATAACTTAAATTAGTCATAATAGAGATACTAATATGTTACTTGAATGTTTGTCATTCAATAGTAAATAGGTATTATGTATCAACTGAAGGGAGTAAGACGTATGTAAAATTTCATTTGGTAACTTGGTATTTACATATTTTTATGCATACTTTTCTTCTAAGTTCACTTACATGAAAGTTTAGTCTTTGAGTAAATTTAGACTAAATCTTTCCATCTGGAGATTGCCTATTAACGTATTGTCATTAATATGCCAGCCCTACACTTAAATAATTTTGTCTAATGTTTGCTGACTTTCAATAAATGAGATTGTTTTTGTTATATTTTTTTCATACTACAAGTAGCTGGCCCAGCAAATGTTGTCCTGCTCTCACTATAAAATGATCCTGGACAAATTATATAATAAAATCTTCCTTATGAATCACTTTATGTATTGGTGAAAACTGCATGAGAATCGGTACATTATTTTTTAAGTTAATAGAGAATAGACAGACAGATGCAGTAGGGGACTCTGTTTTATACTATGTAATGATATTTGCAGGGAAGCGGTCAAATAATAAATAATCATTGTTTCAACTGTCTAAAAATAAGTTGGTTTCTTATTGTTTGATTCCACTGAGAATTTTTTTCTATCTGACTATGCTATTGCCCTAGCAAGGTTTTAATAGCTTCACCAGACTATACAAAGAAATTAATGTGAGTTTGTTACTCTTTCATACCTTAACTGCCCAACCGATCGTCATGACATTCTATGTGTACATCATGATAGTTATAAAAAAGTATATACAATATGTTTTATTTAAATAAGAGAACATGCCCTTGAGATAAGTCAAACCTTTTTTCTTGAAGAAACCCACCATGGGTACTCTTATTGCTCAGAGGAGCAACCATGCTATGTGTGACTTCTACTTACCCAAAAACTCATATTTAAAAGAAATATAAAATACCATTTACTTTGTATGCAGGTGTACATATATAGATACTTCTTAGAATTACTAACTTTATTTAAATTTTTTGCACACTATACAGAACTTCCGTTCAATGACCTCCAATTATAACATGAATTGTGTTAAATGCAACGTTAACAACATTGCTGTTATTTACAATTTAAAGTTTCGTAATAATGTTTAAAAACGATATCAAATCAGTTTTTATATAATAGATACACTCACAAATAACATTTTGTGTACAGTTACAAAATCTAGATTGAAATATATACTAACATTATAAAGAGGTAAACTTTGTGAGTTTCTGAGGTTGTAGTGTGTTAGAGAAAACTTTCAGTGTCAGAAAGCTCATTTATCGAGGATGGTTATAGACTATATATCATCACGCTAACACCAATAGGAGAGCTCATTTATCGATAATGGTTATAGGCTATACATCATCACGGTAACACCAATAGGAGCGGATAGTAGTCCGGTGAAGCTGTTAAGACCTTGCTGGGTCAATAGCGTAGTCATTTCGAAAAAAAAAAACCAATAGGAGCGGAAAACCAATGAAGAATGTTTAAAAATCGGTGTTTTTTCTTCTTGAGATCTTTCGCTGCGTGTTAGTGTTAGCTAAAAGTAACTAACTAACCCACGCATACGAAGTAGTCCGGTGACACTGTTAAGACCTTGCTGGATCAATAGCGTAGACACATCGGAAAAAAAACCACGCGAACGAAGTCGCGGGTAAAGGCTAATAATATTATAAAGAAGTAAATTTTGTGAGGTAGTATGGGCTAATACGTGGATCTACTAAACCGATTTTGAAAGTTCTTTTACCAATATAAACTCACGGTCTTTGTGAGTGTCATAGGCTATAATTAACCCGAAAAATGAAAAGACCTTTTTATGGTAGTCGGATTTGCAAAGTCGGAGAAAAAATTGTCGAAAGAAAACGTTTCTTACGAATGCTGCCTTAACGATGAGATATATATGATTGAGTTCTAGAGAAAAGTTGTAGAGTTTGGTAGTGCCTATTCCCACCTAAAGATGTAGGCACGGGTCAGCTAGTGTATTTATACAGAGACTCTGGATCTCTAAGACTGGGAATCTTGAAAAAGGTGCAAGTCTTCACTGTCGTTCAAATCTACCAGATTTATAATAGCTTTACAAGGCATAAGCGTCACTTAATACGCAGTCCTGTTTTTTATGTTTATACGTCTTTACGTATATAACTGAAGTTAAATCATTGTGTGGTCTAAGATCGCTCAAGTGTCGTAACACTCCAAAGGGTACTTGAAAAGCCGTACTTATGGTGATTGCACCATGCACTGTTATCGTCAATGAGTAGAATCCTTGGATTGTCTGCGTTTAGCATAATATTGGTATCATCACGGATGGTTAGCAGATTCCGCTCCAATCCAAACGTGTAATGATAGTTTGAGTCATGGCAAGTGTTGTGAAGAGCTATTTCATCGAATTCGTTTGTTACCTTTTCATTACAGAATCTCTGTTTTACGGTAATCTATATCTTGAAATGAGACAAATAATCTTTGCCGTACTGTGACGCTCTGGAAACATTTACCGGCCAATGTATTCCCAAGTCATTTATATACAGTATATTAAAATGATGTAGTCATATCTATACATAAAAATGTAATGTTCACACTTATAGCAGTCACAGCTTTTAACACTATTTTAGGTCATATAGGCTTACTAGCGATCTATTGCGGCGTCTGATAATGGCAATGTAGTAATGTGACGTCATAAATATTTAAACGGGTTAAGAATACATATTTTGTTTTGTTTCATGCAATTATAAATCTGTGATGTTTTTTAAGATATTCATTAAATTGATATAATGCATTAAATGCTCAACCTAACTAAAGTATCTACTCGTAATTTGATAAGTATTGAATCTATATTATATAAATAACGTAGCAAAGAATCAATTATGTCTTACTAACATGTAAAGGATGATAATGATCACTTTGGTAAGCCACAGTATCTCGTATGGATAACTTACGTATGGATAACTTACGTATACCATTGCTTTTGTATATTTTAAAAAATGCGCACCTCTGTAATACATAAGTTTTAGGTATCTCTTTTTATATCAAAGGAGGTAAACAAACAAAGTAGGTCACGTGATGTTAAGTAATCATCACCGTCCATAATAGACACTAGCGACATCAGGGGACTGGCAAGTGCGTTGCTAGCCGGTATATGGGAGAGGGGAAGGAAAGGGAAAGGAGGAAATGGAAATGGAGGTGGGCCTCTGGCGCGCTCACTGTTCGAACGAAACAACAATGCAAGGACTGTTATATCAAGTCGGTGTTCTGTGAGAAATAATTACTGTTTCTATTACGCCCGAAAAATTCTTACGACTTCATTAGAAAGCTGTGGCTTTTTTTTATTTTATATGTGTATGATATACATTTTATAAAACAACGCAACTCTCTGCCTCGTTTGTCTGTTGACAATAAACTCAAAAACTACTGAACCGTTTTTCATGCGGTTTTCACCAGTATATAAAGTGATTCATGAGGAAGGTTTAGATATATAATTTGTCAAGGTTTTTTTTTATTCGGTGCGGAATAACGTCACAAATATATCCATATGATGTATGTAAACCTGCCAGAAGAAATTACCTAAAACCGTATCAAAATTCGTTACTTTAGAAGATCTAAGATAATACACAGTCGGATACGGAAAATGAGTGTAAAATATTTATGTATAGTTTCAGTAGAAATTGGAATAAAAGTAAAAGTTTTATAAAAGTAGATGGCTCACTTGTTCTGAGGAAGTAATAGTTATACATATATGTTAACATAGGAAAATGTTTTGAAACACCGTGATATGAAAATGTTTTAAATAACTTACTTACGGACTTCCTATAACGGAGAATTTCTTTAGTGTAGACAAATATGCTTAAACATGAATTATTTATTGACTTAAAAATGTTATGTGTTATTAGATGTAAATATTTATAATTTTTTATATCATGTAAGAGGCAAACGAACAAGCGGGTCACCTGTTGTTAAGCGATCACCGCCGCCCATAAACACTAGCAACTCCGGAGGTGCGTTGCCAGCCTGTGTTTGGGAGAGTGGAGAGAAACTAGTTAGAAGGGAAGGGAGATGGGTCTCCGGCATTCTCACTGACCGAACGAAACGCAACAATGCCAGCATTGTTACTTCATGTCGGTTTTCTGTGAGAGGATTGTGCTACCCCGGGTGAGCTGACCCATTCATGCTGAAACCAATAATAGCTTCAGCGTGGGTCTACAAACTACAAAATACATACATACACTACATAATAATCTATATTCCATTGTAATATGATTTTTTGTTTATTCCTTTATAATATATTTAGGTATGATGTAGGTGAGATTTCTATTTATATCCAGAAGTAAATATACGGGCGCCGCGCCGTACCGTGGGCGAAATATCTTTTACCGCCCTTTCAATGCATGAGCTTCATCGATTATTACTTTCTAGGGGTGAGGCTTTGAGTTTGATTCAGTCTTGTCTTGAGATGATCCTAAAAATAGATCGCCTATGTGTTTTTTACAGGCGGGTTAAGTTTGATTCTTCCGGCGGGGTTTCTCGATGAAAATACAAGGGACAAGGTTGTTTCATTTCAAATCATCCCAGACTATCTAATAATTTAATTGGACTTTGTTATGACACTCTAGACAAAGTTGTTATGAAACGTCTCATATGGAAAGAAATACAGTGTTATATTGATAAGTTCATTATATTGTTAGATGTCACTACTAAGAAATAGGTGTGTAGGATGTAATCTGATCTATAATTAGGTATCGATTCTGTGAATGTTAGTATGAACAAGGCAATGTTATAATTATTCTGATTTAAGTTAACATACCTAAAAAAAATGGTAATATTTTAATGTTTTTCAATTATCGTTTTATTACATGTTTCTTGGAATAATTAGGAATGTATCAAAGTAGCTCAAAAACTAGCGAATTAATTTTCATATGGTTTTCACCCATCGGTTTTGATTTATAGATAGATTCGTGAAGAAGATTTAAGTATATAATTTGTTGAAGTTCTTTGTAAACTGGTAGAAATCTGACCATAAATGTTGGAAGTGTCGGAAAAAATAAATACGCCTGGGAGCTTCCGTTTAATACGCTACCCTAAGTCCTTCTGAAATGGGATAATAAAGGATGCAGATAAAGTCGCGGGAATCAGCTAGTTTGTTTATATATTACTAGCCTCTGCCCGCGACTTCGTTCGCGTGGACATAGTTGATTTTGACTAACCAATATGCAGCGATAGCTCTCAAGATAAAAAAAACGATTTTGAAACATTACTTACTGGTAGTCAGCTCCTATTGGTCTTAGTGTGATGATATGTAGCCTATAACCATTCTCAATAAATGAGCTATATAACAATGAAAGAATTTTTCAAATCGGACCTGTAGTACCTGAGATTACCCCCTACAACGTCACGCTATTGATCCAGCAAGGTCTTAACAGTGTCACCGGACTACTTCGTATGCGTGGGATAGTTAGTTACTTTTAGTTAACACTAACACGCAGCGAAAGATCTCAAGAAGAAAAAACACCGATTTTTAAACATTCTTCATTGGTTTTCCGCTCCTATTGGTTTTTTTTTTCGAAATGACTACGCTATTGACCCAGCAAGGTCTTAACAGCTTCACCGGACTACTATCCGCTCCTATTGTTGTTACCGTGATGATATATAGCCTATAACCATTATCGATAAATGAGCTCTCCTATTGGTCTTAGTGTGATGATATGTAGCCTATAACCATTCTCAATAAATGAGCTATATAACAATGAAAGAATTTTTCAAATCGGACCTGTAGTACCTGAGATTACCCCCTACAACGTCACAAACTCACAAACTTTACCTCATTATAATATTAGTATAGATGTAAGTTTTATTGTTGCAACTATCAATGTTCAGATTATGAGACCACCGCGCACTGTTACGTTTCGATACTCAGCGAATCTATTCTAAAGCATCCTGAGAATAGCGAAACATTATATAAAGCGGTTGAACTTTCGATAATATTCTGAAACATTTCGAAACATTGCATATCCGTTAGATTTTTTAAAAC
>JACEII010001111.1:14153-24898 GCA_014332785.1 Antheraea mylitta | reverse complement strand
AGACAGACAGACAGACAGACAAAAATTGTAAAAAGATTATTTTTGGCTTCTATATCGATAACATAGTCTACCCTGATTAAAATTTTCAAAAAATATTTAATGTACAGATTTCGACTTGTTACAGTTTTATTATAGTATAGATAAATATATTTTAGTAAAACATGCGGGTCACCTGATGGTAAGTAATCACCGTCGCCCATGGATATCTGCGACACGAGAGGAACAACAGAATTATTTTTTTTATGTCAAAGGGGCAAACGAACTGGTAGGTCACGTGATGTTAAGTGATCACCACCGTCCATAGACACTAGCGACATCAGGGACGTCGCAAGTGCGTTGCCAGCCTGTATATGGGAGAAGGGGAAGGGAAAGGAAAAGGAAAGCAGGAAAGAGGAAGGGACATGGGCCTCCGGCTCTCTCACTGACCGAACGAAACACAACAATGCAAGCACTGTTATTTCACGTCGGTTATCACATGCACATATCACACGACAGATGCATTGCCGCCCTTAAGAAAGGAGTAGGCTTGTTTCTTGAAAGTTGTGTTACTTTGTCACGGATCCCATAATCAGAACCTAACCAAACTCTCATCAAACTACCCTCGAAGAACACCCTTTACAATAAAAAAGGAATCTTCGAAATCGGTTGGCATGATATTGAGTTATTCGTCTATTTGTCGTATACACACCAAATACAAATTTAACACTTATACGGTTTTGCACTGGATGCCGTTGACAGAACTGGACTAAAAAAAATGGGACCACACGGGAAGCACTACCTTTCAAATAAAAAAAGAATGATCAAAATCGGTTCAGCCAGTCCAAAGTTATGAGGTAACAAACATAAAAAAAAAAAAAAGACATACAGTCGAATTGATAACCTCCTCCTTTTTTTGAAGTCGGTTAAATAGAAAACCTGGACGAGTTTATTGGCCGCCTCGTGACAAACATGTTCGCGACAGCACATGTGTCGAAATTTACACATCTTCGGGACATCGCCCCGCTGCACACGAGGCCTCTAGATATGAAGAGACCCAGTACATAGACTGCCAGTCACCCTCGCGTAAAGAGGGTCAGGATGCGTCCGCAAGCGCGACAACTCATCGTCGTCGAGGAGCCGGCCGGGCGACCCGATGAACAGGAGACATAAGAGAGTGACCGAGAGAGAGAAAGAATCTCAACATAAAGACACCATCGTAGTCACGATGGTAGCAGACGCCACCACCAGAGGCGCCAGCCTGAAGCCGTTTCCCCACTCGTGCCCGTACAAAGGGCGGGAGTGAGAAGAAGGCGGGATCTAGCTCATTGGCGTACTAAGTTTCACTCCGTTCACAAGTGTAAAACGCAGTTAGCGTTCGTTGGTGATAAACAGTGGTTATTGTAGTGGTTATTATAGTGTTAAGAAGCTTGGAATAATTTCAGTGAATCGAGTGCCAGACTTTTTTTTTCAGAAAGGGGATTGGCTGGTCATAATGGATCTGACACAAGCGTACATTCACGTATTGATCTATCCGAGACATCGACGATTTCTCCGGCTGGGATGTCGAGCGAAAGTTTTACAAATGACATGTTTACAGTTCGGCCTTGTTACAGCGCCCAGTGCTTTCGCAGCCCTGTCAAATTGGAAGGAAGAAAAACTACGCGCGAAAGGAATCCGCACTATCGTACATCTAGACGACTATCTGTTAGTAGCCCAGGAGAGACCACACTTGGAACAGCCGATACAATTGGCCCTTCAGACTTTGAATCTGCTGGGATGGAAGGTCAACAAAGAAAAGTCCTTTTAGTCCCACAGCGGTTCATAGAATATTTAGGCTTAATTTGGGATTCCTGGCAGAATCAAAAGTACCTCCTCAAAAAGAACGTACGAAAAAAAGCAAGCTTCGGGAGATCCAAAGTTTTACAGGGCATAGGGCATCTGAATTTTTCTCGATTGGTTTGAATCAACTGAAATTTTGTCATTTGTTGATATTTTGCAATTCTCTTCTTCAAAATCACCCGCAAAGCCGTCACCAAAAGTGGTAGTATCAAAATTGCCAGAACAGAGCAAGGTTACACTTACCACGCCGAACTCAGTTTTTAACAAAAGACATTGCCGATACCGGATGGGGAGCCGAATTAGACGATCATTATATAAGCTGTAGAGCATCTTCATTCCAACCACAAAAAGGCATCTCTAAAGTGTATAGCAGAATGCGCTTTTAGTAGCAAACCTCAGGAATAAAGGTATGAAATCGAAGGCTCTAATGAATTTGACGTATCAGATATTTCAAAAATTTTTTTTTTTCTATATCAAAGGAGGCAAACGAACTGGTGGGTCACGTGATGTTAAGTGATCACCACCGTCCATAGACACTAGCGACATCAGGGACGTCGCAAGTGCGTTGCCAGCCTGTATATTGGAGAAGGGGGAGGGGAAGGAAAGGGAAAGCAGGAAAGAGGAAGGGACGTGGGCCTCCGGCTCTCTCACCGACCAAACGAAACACAACAATGCAAGCACTGTTATTTCACGTCGGTTATCGGTGAGAGGGGTGGTACTTCCCCGGAGCCCACCCATTCATGCTGAAACCAAAAATAGCTTCAGCCTGGCTCTACCACCTGCAATTCCTCACGATTACGAGATTTACTTAGTTCCGCACTATATTCCGGGAAGATACAATGTCGGCGGACAGGTTCTCGCGACAGAGTGTATTAACAGAATGGCACTTCTTCAGAATAGCCTGGGTGTTTCCTCTACCGAATACCTCATTTCTAGGGTACTAATTTATTTAAACCAGGTGGAAGGTGTTTTTCTAATAGTTGACCCCGTGTGGAACCAAGCGTTTTGGCGGCTGGATCTCAAGTCTCGAGCCCTGGCGCCTCCATTCACGATCAAGAGACTGCAGGACGTTCTAATAGACACATCAATAGGCTGCCCACCATCGGGAGTAGAAAATCTGGTCCTGGAGATTTGTAAATAAGGGGGTGAACAAGCGCGTTAGCATTCTGGTCGCCTGAATAGAAGTTATTACTGAAAGCAGGTTGGAGACAGTTCACATTGGCTACTTATAAACCTGCCTGGGGGCGTTGGGTAGTATGGTGTTTTTCTGTAACCCATCTAGCTAGTGACCTCGGTAAGTTTTTTGTTTGATTTTCATATAAAACTTAAGTTGTCATAACTGCATCTGTAGTATCTACTCTTTGTAAATGATATTCATTGTAGTTCGCATATCTGAGTCAATGCTTGTTCTAAAGTTTCTTAAATTATATTTACTTTTGAATATTTTCTTATAAACATCACATTGGAATTCTTTTTTTAATGCAGCATTATTTGTGGATTTAATATCGACGCGACGGTGCTTATTAAATGTTTTACCGTAATCATAATGAACTAGTGGGCGCCCAGTGGTCGACATTCGACCATAATTATTTGATATTTTAAAGTTTGAGCTTTATTAGGGTACTTTTGTCAAAGGGTTATACTTCTATAATTAAAGGTTTTCATCATGGCTACTCAGTAATTTGCCATGATCTTTAATTTAAAAAAACGTTAAAAAAATATATGTGTAAATGAAGATTGAAATTAATTATAAATTTGAACCAAAAACCACTTGGTAAATCTCTCAAATTTTAAGCAAACATAACTTTACGAAAATAAAGAAATTTATCGCAACCCATGACACAATTCTCAATTAATTTTACGCGACACCATGGGTGTAGTAGTTCTTTGGGGTGATATTGAATTAAATGTAGTTTGTTCATTATCAGAAATAGTGATATGCCCAGTATCATCGTTTGGAAAAGTAATGGATCCACAATACAATCAAATGGTGAATTCAATACAAAGATGTTTTTAATACTACCATTAGCTTTTGTAGTAGTCCGGTGAAGCTGTTAAGACCTTGCTGGGTCAATAGCGTAGTCATTTCGAAAAAAAAACATTAGCTTTTGAAAATAAATTCTTTTTTGATGCTACATGAGGTTGAATTGCAACATTGTAACCGCATAGGTCTAAGTCATGGATTAAAGTATAATTGAAGTTAGTTCACCATAAAAAAATAATAAACATTACAATAATAGTTATATTTTATAATATCATTGTTGAATGTAGGATGAAAAATGGCAATTGGACCGTAATAGTTAAAAAATACATATAGTCGAGCATAGCAACCATCTTCACAACCTCTTTTGAACTTCGTAATTATTGACGGCATTAGTGTGAATAGTCCATATTTTAATAAATTTAATGTACTTCTAATGCATTTTATATAAAATAAACAGCTTTCTGCACTTCTCCGTCATATAAACTTTAAATATGAAATTTCTAATTCACCCGTTCACGGCAAATAGGTTAAAAAGGGGTACAATTTTTTTGCTTCACGTATTAATATATAGATACTTGTTATGTCTTTTTAAAATACTGTTACTATTGAATATTCTATTGCAAATATTACATTGGAATTCTAGTTTTAATGCTGCATTGTTTGTTTAGCATTGGCGCCATAATGACGACTCTTGTGTTTATATAGGTATACAGATGTACGGAACTGTTTCCCGCACCAACATTTAAATGCTTTATTACTATCACAATGAATATTTAATATATGTTGTTTTAAATTACCTTTTTGTTTGAACATTTTCTTGCAAATATCACATTGGAATTCTGTTTTTAATACTGCCTTATTTGTACTTTTAATATTGGCAGAATGTTGTCGATACTTGTGTATATGTAGGTGTATTGGTGTACGGAACTGTTTCCCGCACCAACAGTCAAATGTTTTACCATAGTCATAATGAATACTTGTTATATGGCTTCTTAAATTATCTTTACTTTTGAATATTTTCTTACAAACATCACATTGGAATTCTTTTTTTAATGGAGTAGTATTTGTGGATTTAACATCGCCGCCATGTTGCTTATACTTATGATGATTCAGGTGTATTGGTGTACGGAACTGCTTTCCGCACCAACATTTAAATGTTTTATCAAAATCATAATGAATATATGTTATATGTTTTTTTAAAATACTGTTACTTTTGAACATTTTGCTGCAAATAGTACATTGAAATTCTAGTTTTAATTCTGTTCTATTTGAACTTTTAACATTGGCGTCATGTTTTTGACTCTTGTGTTTATATAGGTATAGGTAATGAATACTTAATATATGTCGTTTTAAATTACTTTTATATTTGAAAAAATTCTTGCAAATATCACATTGGAATTCTGTTTTTAAAGCTGCGTTATTTGTACCTTTAATATTGGCGTCATGTTCTTGCTCCTTGTGTATATGTAGATGTATTGGTGTAGGAAGCTGTTTCCCGCACCAACATTCACATGTTTTACCATAATCATAATGAATACTTCTTATATGTCTTTTTAAACTACTGTTACTTTTGAACATTTTGTTGCAATTATTGCATTGGAATTCTAGTTTTAATGCTACATTATCTGAACTTTTAACATTGGCGCCATGTTGTCGAATCTTGTGTTTATATAGGTATAGTGATGTACGGAACCGTTTCCCGCACCAACATTTAAAGGCTTTATTGCAAACACTATGAACATTTAATAAATGCTGTTTTAAATTCTCTTTACGTTTGAACATTTTCTTGCAAATATCACATTGGAATTCTGTTTTTAATGCTGCCTTTTTTATTCTTTTAATATTGGTGTCATGTTGTTCCTTCTTGTGTATATGTAGATGTATTGGTGTAGGAGTCTGCTTCCTGCACCAAAATTCAGATATCCTATCATTATTATAATGAATCTTTTTAAAGTGCGATACTAATGTAGATTTACTTGTATAAGTCCGCTTACAGATGTCACATTTGTAATTAATTTCACGGACATTCCTTCCAGCATGAATTTTCTTTATACTCTCATCACATAGTTCATATTTGCGTATTTTATGGCTGTGTACATTATCCACATGTGCAAGCATATTATCATGATTATAATATTCATCACAACACTTGCACTTGTGTAACTCCTCTCCTTCATTACCCACTAATGTAGGTGGTTCAATTTTTATACGTTCATTATTGTGTGTTAATAAATTAAATCTGAAAAAATACAATAATGATCATCAGTACCCTAGGATTTTTTTTCGAACTCACTATGCTACTGGTCTTGCAGGGTCTTTACATCTTTACCGGACTAAGTACTCATGGAGTAGTAATTAATATATTTAAATGAAAGTTTGTCTTCCGTAACTTTGATTACTGCTAGTGTTGGCGACGCAGCGCATGTTTCTTGGCGCAGTGCGCCACATAGCGTATGATGAGGATAATCTTCGTAATTTTATATTGGTTTTTTAATGGTATAATTCAATGTGTAATTCAAATAATTGTTTTATTTTGTTTACTTATTTTCAATGTAAAATATTTAAAATACATACATATTTATATATAAGATTACGCCATTTTTAAAATGTAATTAATTTTTATGTGTAATGAATATATATATATATATATTATTGATGCACGACAAAGTGACTGATCTATGCCTGATGGTAAGCTTAGTACAATCCAAAAACAGTGGCGACCACCGAGAGACAGATTATCCATCGTCGGTCGCCGCTGTCATGCCGGCCATAATGACGAAAGTCACCCGGTACTGGATATGCACAGGCTGATTCCGAAACGCGACGCGCAAAAGCGAGTCATTATGACGGGCTTTTTCGCCATGTATATGGTGGTTGCGACCCAGTCAGGCTGTAAAACCCTACCACCCCGCAAATATATGTAATATAAAAGTAGTTATAAAAACTAAAAGTAAATAGAATATGTAACAAAGCTAGAAAACTAAAGCTTTGTAAAATTGTGTATTTGAAAGTATCTTTGTTACTATTAAAGTTTATTTGTTATTTATTTAGCATTGTGTCCGGGATCAAATCAATGATATATAATACTTGATGTCAGTAAAATTCGGTGCAGAAGAAGTTGCACCTCAATGCCGCGGAGCGTGCACCGCCCAGACAAACGGGCCGATCTCCGGGCGGCCTGCTCCGCGGCCCGGCGGCTGTTGGGGCGCAGTCGCCGACGGCGGCACTGGGACCCCGAGCTGGACGCCCGGCTGTATGGCAGCTACAGGAAGTGCAGGAAGAACCTGCAGGCTGCCATCAGCCGGGCGACGTAAGCGGCATGGGAAGAGCTGCTGCAAACACTGGAGGGGGATCCTTGGCGCCCGTATCGGCTCGTACGTAATAAGTTACGACCCTGGGCGCCCCCGGTGACGGAGACCCTCCAGCCGGAGGGCGAGGCTCGTGGGAGAATTATTCCCTGACCCTCCGCCGCTACCTGCTCCTCCTATGCCTCCGCCCGGGCGGAAGTCTAGGGGGTGCCTGACAGTCCTCCCCCAATTACGGAGGAGGAGATGGGGAAAGCTTCTGAGCGTCTCCTCAACCGGCGGAGAGCGCCCGGCCCTGACGGGGTCCCGGGCCGGGTGCTCGGCATTGCGTTAGGTCATCTCGGGGGTGGCTTCGGGAGCTGTTCGACCGGTGTTTGGCAGTCGGACGGTTCTCGAAGTCCTGGAAGCTTGGGCAGCTCTGCCTGATGGCTAAGGTAACGCGTCCGGTTATCGGCCACTTGTTCTGCTGGACGACATCGGGAAGGCGCTGGAGAGGGTCATCGCTTCCCGGGTCGTCTAGCACCTGGAAGGAGCGGAGCCGAATATATCGGACGCGCATTTTGTCTTCCGGGCAGGGCGTTAGCGGCGACGCCCTGTGCCTCCTAAAGTCGCTACAGACGGAGGCGACCTCCCAAGGAGAGAGGGTTAGACATCGCCAATGTCTTTAACAGCTTGCCGCACGGGGTCATACGGGAGGCTTTCCGATGATTCGGAGTGTCCCCGTACCTGCGGCGGCTGTCGGTGGTGTACGTGGATGACAGGGAGGTCGCCTACGTCGACGGCGACGGGCGAATGATCCGGCGGGCTACAAGACGGGGGGCTACGACTTGGTGCTCCGAGGGGCGCTCCCTTATGGAGCTCGCCTAATCTGCTACGCGAACGACACCCTAGTCGTAGCCCGGGGTGAGGAATGGAGGGAGGTGGAGCGCCTGGCCATAATGGCCACAACCCTTGTGGTCAGGCACATAAGGAAGTTGAGCCTCAGGGTGGCCCTCGAGAAGACCGAGGCCATACTTTTCCATGGGCCTCGGCAGGGGTCACCACCTGGAGGCCACATTACGGTGGGAGGCACCCGGATCAGGGTTGGAGCCCAAATAAAGTACTTGTGGGCCTCACCCTCGACGGGCGCTGGCGGTTCGAGCCCCATTTCGCGGGGCTCGGGCCACGAATTGCTAGGGCGGCGGCGGCACTTGGCCGATTGCTCCCCAATATTGGGGAACCGGGGGCCAGGTGCCGGCGCCTGTACATGGGAGTCGTGCAGGTTATGCCCGCTTACGGAGCACCGGTCTGGGCAGACGCCCTCGGTGCCGACAACATGCGCACGCTTCGCAATGCGCAGCACATGGTGGCGCTGAGGGCAATCCAGGCGTACCAGACGGTATCCTCGGCGGCGGCTTTCACGCTCGCTGGCTCCCTTCCTTGGGAGCTGGAGGTCTGGAGGCAGGAGTTCTCGCCGCCGTATACGAATTCACGGCGGATAGGAAACGTAGTAGGAAGCCTCCGGCTTCCAGGGAAATAGAGGCCAAAAGGCAGGAGTTGCGGGAGGAGGCAGTAGAGCAGTGGATGCAGAACCTGGCGGACGCGCGCTTCGGGACGTACACCGTCGACGCCGTCCGCCCGGTCCTGCGGGAGTGGATTGGGAGGAGATAGGGGCTCCCTGTCGTTCAGGCTGGTGCAGGTGCTGACCGGACACGGTTGTTTCGGGTGGTACCTGCATCGGATCGCACACAGGGAGCCGACCGCCGTCTGCCATGAGTGCGGCGCTGAGAAGAATACCGCGCAACACACTCTCTCTGAGTTTGTTGCGTGGGCGGTGGAGCGCCGCACTCTGGCGGCGGTCGTGGGGGAGGATTTGTGCATGGACGAAACCACGCTCGGCAGCGAGCAAGCGTGGCGAGTAGTGGCCTCCTTTTGCGAGGAAGTCATCTCAATCATCAGTCGTCATCAATGGCCGTCTTCGCCAATGGAGGACCGGCAGGAGGAGGCGGCGCTTCGCCCAACTCCTCCTGCCACCGTAGCCGGACCTGAGGGGATGTAGTCGGGGAGCTCATCCCTCATTGCACAGATTCGGCGGACAAGGGGAGGCAGCTGGTGTGTACCCAGCTGCCTCTCTATAGGTAGGAGCCCGGCGGTCACCTTCCGCCAGGGGGACTGTTGGGGCGGCTATCTAAGGGAAATAGCTTAGAACGATCCCTTGCCGCCCCAACACTACGGTCGGTCGGTAAACCGTGGGGTCTTCGTCCGTGCGAGTCGGACATAACCCACCTTCTAATAATCTAATAAACTTTAATAGAAGATACTTCCTGCAATCATATATTTTTGTTCTATTCTTGTATCCATCACAATTTACATTGCGTGATATTATGAAAATAAATTTATAATTTGACAAAGTAATTCAGTATATGAGAGACTTTGTTGAACACTCACCCATTTTTTAATATGCCACTACACATTGTGGACTGAATTTCTTGAGGAGTTGTCTGGACTTTATAAAGTACACTTGTATCTCCAGCGTTACTCAGTATTCGAGACTCTTCGGACATTTCTGTTTTTGCTATAAACATATCCTGTTCATCATGGATTTCTTCTGTTTTAATGAATGTCAATGCCTCCTCTGAAACTTCATGTTTTATTTCCCGTGTCTCTACAACTTTTGATAGTTCCTCATTCTAGAACCAAAAAAAAAACATTGCGCTTTAGAACATAAAAATCTCTAGCTCCATTTAGGTATACATATGATATAAATGAAGTGTCTGTATGTAATATCAAAATATTTATTTTTACAGATTGGGTATGAAAATATAAACGCTACTAATGTAAAAAAACTTTTTAAATTTTGTTGGTATGTTTGTTCCGGGTAATCTCCAAAATAGTTACAACTATTTTGACAGGAACTTCTTCGGCAGATAGATGAAATAATTTAAGCTAATCTAAATAAGACTAGCTGTTACTAGCGGCTTCGTCCGCAATTCTATTTCCTAAAGGGTTGGACCAATATTCACTGGCAGATAACTGACCTTATTGGCAGTGATTATGGATAACTTGGATATAAAAATGGAATAACTTATTCTATTAGTGACTAGATGTTACCCGCATAAAATTTGGCCAATATATGTTTTAAACATGTGCATAAGACATACATTATTGTCGGCCATTTTATTTCATTTTACCCATTTTGCGTCTATATAACTTAGTAACTATAGTAATGTATAGCAATATCATATCTAGTTTGATGAGCACTATTTAAACTGTCAAAATATTAAAAACTGCTTAGACAGATATCATTTTATTATATCTTTTTTTTTTATATCAAAGGTGGCAAACGAACTGGTGGGTCATGTGATGTTAAGTGATCACCACCGTCCACAGACACTAGCGACATCAGGGACGTCGCAAGTGCGTTGCCAGCCTGTATATGGGAGAAGGGGGAGGGGAAGAAAAGAGGAAGGGACGTGGGACTCCGGCTCTCTCACTGACCGAACGAAACAACAATGCAAGCACTGTTATTTCACGTCGGTTATCTGTGAGAGGGGTGGTACTACCCCGGAGGAGCCGACCCATTCATGCTGAAACCAAAAATAGCTTCAGCGCGGCTCTACCACCTACAAAATATCTTCATCGGATGTGAAGACTGGCCC
>JACEII010001110.1:0-10754 GCA_014332785.1 Antheraea mylitta | reverse complement strand
TACACGAGCTGTACTGGACTCCAAGATTTTTTTATACCAAAAGGCAGGAAACAGGCTGACGGCCCACCTGATGGTAAGTGATTAACGTCGCCTATGAACAACTGTAACACCAAGGGTATCGCTGTTGTAATTGGAAGTCATATGTTTATATGTGATTTAAATTATAGCAAGGTATGATAATAACTTAATTATATCGACACTATGGACATATTATATCTATATAATAAAAGATTTAACACATATTGTTCGAAAATGTATAGCTTAATATTTTCATTACTTTCTTATATAGTGTAAGTGAGCACTAAGGGTCATATATAGCAGTTTAAAGTTCCAGTTATGTGGCTGATGATAAATCTCTTCCCATTCGATTCACTATTCGTGTTCACATATATAATGTACAAGTACATGTTACCTGTTACAGTAGATGATGTGCCTGTGATACTTACAAATATTTTTGAAAGAGTATTATTGTAATTTACACTAGATATGTGATCAAAATTTTACATTATTTAATATATTAAAAAAAAACGCGTGCGGAGCCGCGGGCAACAGCTAGTGTATTTAATAAAACTGTAAATTTGATGTTTCCGAACTTTTTAGATTATTGTGTAAAAAGGTTTTAGGTATCTTGAAATAAATAATAAAATACAATTAAACCATTTTCAAAAATGTCTGCCTATTGGTTTGAACACGCGTCACTGCTAAAGTATTACGTTCTCGATAAAACCTCGCCTTTTTGTAGGTGGTAGAGTCACGCTGAAGCTATTACTGGTTTCAGCATGAATGGGTCGGCTCACTCGGGGCAGTACCACCCGACCCACAGAAATACCGACGTGAAATAATAGTGCTTGTAATGTTGCGTTTCGTTTGGTCAGTGCGAGTGCCGGAAGACTGCCTCCCTCCCCTCTTCCTTATCCCTTCCCAATCAACATAGACTGGCTAAGCATTTGCGACTGCTCTGGTATTGCTGGTGTCTATGAACGGTGGTGATCACTTAACTTCAGGTGAGCCACTTGTTCGTTAGCCTCGTATGATATAAAAAAAAAAAACCAAATTCACAAAGCCATATCCTCCAGTAACATTTACTAATGGTTTCATTAAAATCGGTTCACTCTATCAAAAGTTATTTTAATTTTAATGACGACGCGACTTAAGTACGAGAGAAAAGTAGTTAAATAAACGGATTTAATACATTCAGATGATTTTATTAATTACACATATCGCGTCCACACACGTGCACGCATACACGCTTACACATAAAAGTGAAAGGGTTTTATTTCTTTCCCTTATCAAACTAAAAGAGTTTAGAAAACAAGTCATATATGTATGAGTAGTTAGCTTAGATAGGTCGCGAATTGCACGTATCAGGTAACAGCCCAAGCTAAGGTGTGGCGTGCACCCTTGAACTAGTTGTCAAATAAAATCAGCTGAGAGCCCTAAGTGCTTGCCTTAGTACTCCGGTGAAGCTGTTAAGACCTTGCTAGGTCAATAGCGCAGTCGGCTTGAGGAAAAAAAAAAAAGATTTTTTTTTTACTTCATTTTTGGCAACTAATCTTTCCGATTATTACTGCCATTGTCACGTAGTCAATAATATCACAAGCGTCGTGTGATCATTTCAGTATTAAGCGTCATGTGAATCAATATTCTAACAAGATGGGGGATCCCTTGTTAGAACCTTCCAGGGAGTTTTTGTGGCATCTCAGAATTTCATGCTCCGTGGTATTCTTCTTCATCCACTTCACTTATGCACAATAAACTAACTATATTACGTAAAACACCACCAAATTTACACAATATAGAGTCAAATAACACAAGATTATGAATAAAATATAAAATCCACTACAAGACAGACTAAAATCCCGCTAAAAACTCCCAAGATTTTATTTGTCACTATTTTCTTACGTTGGGTTCCAAGCGGACGGAGACGCGGCCACAGCTAGTTACAACATAAATTACTTACTAGTGAAAGTCTTGTAAAAATCGGTTCTAGCGTTTTGGAATTATTTTTTATATTATAGGGAGCAAACGAAAAGGCGGGTTATCTGATGGTAAGTGATTACCGCCGCCCATAGACACTAGCAACATCAGGGGAGTCGCAAATGCTTAGCCAGTCTATGTTGATTGGGAAGGGGAAAGGAAGAGAGGAGGGAGGCAGTCTTCCGGCACTCTCACTGACTAAACGAAACGCAACAATACAAGCACTGTTATTTCACGTCGGTATTTCTGTGGGTCGGGTGGTATGTTGTGCAAGTGCGTTGTCGGCCTTTTAAATTAACCGAAACAAAAGAATAAAGAGACGCATAGCATATTTGAAAATTGTTTTTTTTTTTTTTTGTAATTATGTATTTATCATTATAATTTAGCAAAAATCTATTATTTTGCATTTAGCAACAGACATTTTAATTTTATTTGCTTACATATTAGTGTATCAATAAGGTCTCCATTGTCTATTCTATTAGGTACATGAATCTATTTCAAACCGGTGATCAATTTTAACTTCGAATAATTCCTTATGAACATACTGAAAATATAAATACGTTTTCGTAATAAAATCGATTTTTATATTCACCTATATGTTAAACTAGCTCCTGCTCGTGACTTCGTCCGCGTAGTAATAGTGTTCTGGGCTAACGCTAACACGCAGCAGAAGCTCTCAAGAGGGAAAAATATCCGATTTTGAAACATTTTTCATCTGTGCTACGCTCCTATTGACCTAAGCGTGATATATAGCTTATAATTATCCTCGATAAATGAGCTATATAACATAGAAACAATTTTTCAAATCGGACCAGTAGTTACTGAGATTACCCCTTACAACGTCACATCTTTACCTCTTTATTATTATTAATATAGAAGATAGATAACAATAGAACAAAACCAAAAGTAGATAAATAAATTTTAAAGTATTTTTTCATTGAAATGTTATTATATTGGTAACAATGTGCATGATAGAGATAAATGTTTCCTTGTAAAAAGTAATAGCAAAATACATCAGCGCTGCGATGCTATTTTATTTAGGTAGGCACTTTTATTTTATTCTTACTGAAGAATTTTATGGTGTTAAGGTAAAGAGGTATGTAGTCCGGTAAAACTACTAAGGCTGTGCTAGGTCAATAGTGTAGTTAGTCTAAAAAAGTGTAAGAAAATATATTCATATATCACTTCGCAAATCCGATTACCACAAAAAAAGTATTTTCAATTTTGGACATAACGACTTAACTTGTGATACTCACAAATAATGTAGCTTTCTACTGGTAATAGAATTTTCAAAATCGGTTTTGTAGATCCAGATAATACCCCCTACAATTTAAAAACTCACAAACTTTACCTCTTTATAATAATAGTATAGAATCATATAAGCCGAAGAAATGACACTTGTGCATTAATAATACACGCACTTTTCATTTTTAATTAGTATATATGCGTATTTGGATAAATTCGTTCTTACATACTAATACTAAAATTTCTTGATATCACTACGAATATTAAACGCGCCTATCTGAATAAAATAGCAACACAGGTTGAATGCATGTTGCTATTGATTTTTGCAAGTAAACATTTTATTTGTATACTTTCCACGTGTAGGGTTATAAATAACATTTATGTATATGTGCCCAATGTTCTGACAACAGTATTCTTTTGCTAGACCAAAGGTACGCTATTTCCTTTTATTGTACCCCGTCAACGTACATACAAATTTCGAGATGATCAATTCAGTATTTAAAGCGTGCAAGTGTTACAAATACATTTCATATTTAGATTCAATTTCTTAAATACTTAATAACAGTGGTGGATTTACCAGTAGGTTGTAGCGTAGGACGGCTGAATTTAGGGGTGGCAAATTTGGGGCTAAATTTGTTTTATGTCTCACAGCAAATAAAAAGTCTCACATTTATAATTCTAGAAAGTGACCATCGACACCATAGGTTACAGTTATCTACACTAATATTATAAAGAGGAAACGTTGTATTTTTGTATGTTTGTTACGAATAAACTCAAAGTACTGGATGGATTTCGGGCGCGTTCGATAGCATAGATAAAGCAGAATGCCTTGCCGCAAGCTTAGAGAAACAGTGTTCGCCAAACACTGATAACACTGACCCTTTCCATAACCGATTAATCGAATCAGCTGCGGAGCATGTACTCGCGTCTCCTCCGGCGGATACCCTAACCGCGATCACTTTCGATGAAGTTGGAGGTGCAATCAAGCGTCTCAAGCCTAGGAAGTCCCCAGGTCCCGATGGGATCAGGAACGAGGTTCTGAAACACCTTCCTGATCGCATTATAGCTCTATTGGTCTGCGTCTTCAATGCGGCCATGTAGCAGGGTCACTTTCCGGCCGTCTGGAAAAACGCCGTAGTGATAGGTATTCACAAGCCCGGCAAGAAAGCTACGCTTCTCGTTAGCTATCGCCCCATTAGTCTGTTAGATACCTTAGGAAAACTTTACGAGCGGCTCCTTCTGAACCGCCTCCAGTTCTCGATTACAGATTTAAAATTAATACCACCTGAGCAGTTCCGATTTCGCGCCGAACACTCTTGCACGAATCAAGTACACCGCCTCACGGAGTACATTTTCTCTAAATTTAACGCCGATCCGAAACATAAACCGAAACGCACAATTGTAGTCTTCTTCGATGTCGCCAAGGCCTTCGATAAGGTCTGGCACGGAGGGCTCATCCATAAATTATGTAAATCTCGCGTACCCGATAGGTTAATTCATATTATCCGCGATTATCTCACTGATAGGACATTCCGCTTCAGAGTGGATGGTGAACTATCGCTCCCCCACCCGATACGCTCAGGAGTGCCACAGGGCTCCATACTCGCGCCCACGCTCTTCAATCTGTTCATCAGTGACCTACCTCGGTCTCGGGGGGTCGAGGTAGGTTGTTACGCTGACGATACCGTTATTTACACTTCCGGCTGGCGGTCGGACTTTCTTAGGAAGCGCATCGAAAAAGCCGTTCATACTCTCGGTGAATGGTTTCGTCGATGGCGCATAGAAGTTAATCCTGATAAGAGTGCCGAAATACTCTTTGATCCCACGAAACGCGCTAATAAATTTGAGCCCATCAGACTATACGGAATCGATATCCCTTGGGTCGAATATCTTGGTGTTACATTAGATAAACATTTAAAGTTCAATTCACATACAGACAGAATGCGAAACAAAGCCGCTATGGTCTTGGGTCGCCTCCATCCGCTGCTTTGTTATAAGAGTAAGATGTCTCTCAGACACAAGCTCACTTTGTACAAGACGTGTATCCGTCCCGTGATGACATATAGCTGCCCCGTTTTTGCGCATATGTCCAAAGATAACTTTGATAAGCTGCAAGTTCTCCAAAATCGTGTTTTACGTAAAGTGACCGGTGCCCCGTGGTACATCCGGAGAGTCGATCTCCATAGAGACCTAGAGATCCCTTCTATCTGGGCGTACGTAAAATCACTTACGATTAGTTATTTTGAAAAAGCCGCGAATCATCCCAGTCCGTTAGTGGTATCTGCCGCAAACTATGAACTCGTACCTAACGCTGCGCGTTATAGAAGACGTCCGCGACACATTTTTACCGACCCTCCTGATTCAATCATGTCCGCGAACGATCAGTACCAGCCTGTCCCTCGAAACAGAGCGTGCTCACGCCCACGCCCGTGTAACCACAGATCACGCCGCCGTGGTCTGGGGGTTAATTTCACTCCCGCACACCCGATTATGCCTCCCACGGCAGCGGCTCAAGCCTAGGTTCGATCCCTCGGTAGGGAGCCCTTGAGTGCGTTGCTTGCGCGATACGGTGACACACAAATATACATCACCGCTATAACACTACACGATCACCCCCATACACGTGCACGCCTACACGCTCACACATGAAAGTGGAAGGGTTTACTTTTTTTTCCTTTATCGAACTGAAAAACTCTCAATTTTCTGATAATAAATATATGGAGGAGTTGTTGAGGCGTGTATGCTTGGTACACATATACGTTTCAACAACTCATACATATATGAATAGTTAGCTAGGTTAGCAAAGATAGGTCGCGATTTTGCATGCCACAGGCAACAGCCAAGCCGAGGTGTGCCGTGCACCCTTGGGCTGGTTGCCAAAATAAAATCGGCTGAGTGCCTTAACCACTCGCCTTAGTAGTCCGGTGAAACTGTTAAGACCTTCCTAGCGAAGTCATTTCGAAAAAAAAAAAAATGATTTCGATAATTCGTTCACTGTTAGAATGCTACATTATCCCTGAGTAACATAAACTATATTTTTTACAAGAAAAGTCCATGGATCCCTACTAAAATTTCAACATTTTAATATATATAAAAAAATCTGGTACCATATGTCCAGATATTGTGATTATGTCACTATAACCACATTTTTGAAAGAAGTCTTAACAAAAACCATACCATGCCTAAAAGACCATGTTATTCATATCTTTATATTAATCCTTATCAAAATATTTTTTTTTTTAAAGATGTTTCAGTAACTATACATAACCTTTTGAGTTATTAATATCGGCCATTGCATTCAAAAGATATTACGAAGTTGAATAATGTCAATCTAAACAAAATATGCCGGTCGCGTCATTGCCGGGGTGTAACGTTTGCTTGCGGGCTATGCGGCGAAGAAAGCGACACGGGAGATGGGCGTGCACAGTGCAAGATTTTCAAGACTATGATCAGTTTTAGCCAATCCTTAAATGTTTAAAACAAATGTCCACCCGTGCGAAGCCTGAACGAGCCGCTAGTAATACATAATTCCGAAAAAAAGGGGGTGTAATTAGTTGGATAGAGCACAAACAATAATGTTGACATTTGATTGGCAGAAAAAGTGGAATTAATATGATTATAAATAAGGATATCAAATTGTAGAGATCCTTAGGGGCGGCAAAATTTGAATAACCTACCTACATGTACTTGTAAATCCGCTACTGGATCCTATTTTCGATTTTACTATATATTCCCAAAGCACATTATCTGTTTGTCGAGCAGTAAGTTTAAGCGTCATGTCAACCGGCTTTTGGTGTCAAAAGGTTTTTTTTTCACTTCATTTTTGGCAATTAATTTTTCAGATTATTACTGCCATTGTCACGTACTCAATAATATTACAAGCGTCATGCGATCACTTCCATATCAAGCGGCGTGTGACTGAGTGTGTGAGTGCGATTCTAACAAGATGGTGGATCCCTTGTTAGAAAATTCCTGGAAGTTTTTGTGGCATCTCAGAATTTCATGCTCCGTGGTATTATTTTCCATTCACTTCACTAATGCACAATAAACTAACTATATTACGTAAAACACCACCAAATTTACAAAATATATATTCAAATAACAAAAGATTATGAATAAAATATAAAATCCACTCTACATGACAGACTAAAATCCCGCCAAAAACTGCCAAAAGGTTATTACAGAATGAATCAATAAGTGAACGATAGTGGTCTGGAATTGACTCCTTGTACATTCACTAAAATCGATTTTAACTTTAATAAAAATATGTATGTTGAAAATTATGAACCTGATCTTTTTCAATACTTTATAGCCTTTAATCACAATCTCATCTGATGTGAATGATAATGAAAGAAAGAAGAAAGAAAGAAAGATACATTTATTAATCACAAACAACACAGATTTATAAGGACATACATAAAAAGCACAATATTGAAGTGAGACAGGACGTGTTGCATTACGTGAAAAGGATTTTTTGTCTTAGCATTAACTGCAAGCTTGCATGGAAGCATTGCAGCGCTGGTTTTCAGACAAAACCTAGCTAAAAGTGCTATCATTATGACTTACACAGAATTACAAAAACAAATACACGGACGCATTTACATTATGATTCCAAATTGATATTATACACGCCCTAAATAATGTAAGTACTGTCCAGTACTGCCTAGTGCCTACACACAATATAATACAATGATTCAACGAAATAGCTGAATTATATACCATTTTCAAACGATAGCACACTAGCTCAGAGATCACATGGAGTAACCAGATTGTCCAATTTATTAACTTACTAAGTAATGCGGTCTAAGATGGTAATCACGCTAAACCTTGACAGACTGATTTTCATTTCCAGCTACCGGAATACATGTATAGATGTTTAGTTCCAGATTATTTATTTGGGGATGGTACCTAGTCAGTCGATTTTAGAGAAATCCTATCACCATTGGTTTCATCAAGATGTTTTTCTTTACGTGCTCGGACTCAGTTGCAAGGATTCGAACCAATGTCCTGTAACCTGTCTGTGAACATGCTATTATAGTGTACATCCAGAGTGGACGCTTAAATCGACCATCGAGCGTGGCGGGACGTGCGGCGTTCGTTTCAAACAGATGTTTTTTTTTTTCCTTGAACTGACTACGCTATTGGCATTACTAGGCCTCCACAGCTTCACCGGACTACAGCAAACAGATGCTTTAACACGTAAATGTCCTGAATGACGCACGAGCGTTACAATTAGTGTACGCCTATAAGAGACACTATGGAAATTACCTATAGACGCTCGTACCGGTACACTCACACAAACGTGCGCATCAACGAGATCTCTAAGCGGTTCTCGCGGTGCTCTCCATAGAATACCTTTAAAATCTCTCATCGATGTGCATGTTTGTGTGAGTGTCCCGTTTTCGAGCATTTGTAGGTAGTTTATAGCGTACTGTCTCTCATATTTATAATGTGATTACGTGTTAATCCATCTGTAAGAAATGAACGCCGCACGTCCCGCCACGCTCGCCGTTCACTCTGGACGTACATGTCGGTGCCTACCCACATTAATTCATCATCCGATTGCCGTGTCGGCGTCTAGTCCGGTGAAGCTGTAAAGAGCTTGCCAGGTCAATAGAGTAGTCAGTTCGAGAAAAAAAAAATGTGTCGGGGTCTACAACTACCCGCACTAGTTCGAATTCATTATAAAAAGAGCGGAGCGACCGCCGTTAAGTTGGTCTTGGCCCTGGCGACACGCGGTACATACGTACGTTGCAAGTCGTTTAACCTAGACTCTCGATCATTAATTTGTGCAAACGAATTATTATAATGGGGTGATAGTCTGGATTAATAGTAATTGATTATTATTTCAATATTATTATAGTTGATGGATTAGTGAGTTAAATATTTATGTGGGTTATGTTTTGTAAAAATATGTAACGTGAAAAGATTAACCAGATCGAGTTTCTTGCCGGTTCTTCTCGATGACTGGGTTGATTTCCGAACCGGTGGTAGTTGATTTCCATAAATTGAATAATAGATATTTGAATTACTTTTACTTTTTTTTTATTATTTATTATTTCATTTAGGGGCTTTTGACTTCAGTCATATCAGCCCCATCATAACCTAATTATACTAATATTAAAGCCTTTCGTACATCCTCTTTTATACAATCATCTTTCACTCATTTTACATAGCATTTTAGCAACCTCACTCGAAGGTTTGGCTAAAATACTATGGATCATGCCGACATCCAGTTTATTTAAATTGTATTTTTTAATCAAATCTATTCTAACATTATTGTTCTTGCCACATTCCGTCAGAAAATGGTGAACATCATCTATAATTCCGCATGTTGTACACAATGGTGAAGAACTTTTTTTTATCATATATTCAAACTTTTGTGACGGAAAATGACCAGAACGTAACCTATGTAATAAAACAACGTAGGACCTCTTCATCATTACATCACAAAACCACGGAGTTCGAGGAGGCTGACTTTGTAAAGTCTTGTACCAAATACCCTTGTCTTTAGATCTCTCATCAAAATATTCTTTCCACATATTATAAATATTTTTTTTACATTTTTCTAATAATTCAGGATAATCATTGTAAATAAACACTTCTACACCATTTGATATTGCTAATTTAGCTAAGCGGTCAGCCTCCTCGTTACCCTTTAATACTATGTGTGATGGAACCCATTGAAGCTTACATGTTATGCCATTATGTTGCAAATAATATATCTGTCTTAGGACTGTGTAAGCTATCGGTACTCCTCTGATACCAGAGGTGCAACGAGCTAAATGCTGAAGTGAGCTCTTACTAGCAGTTAGTATAACAAACTTATCAGAACTAATTTCGATAGCATATTCAAGAGCTTTTGATATGGCAAACATTTCAGCAGTCATAATTGATACATGATTTTCTATTTTGAAGAGGCCCGTGTTTTACTTAATTATAACATTATTATTATAGTGGATGGTTTAATTTAATTTTGACGATAATATTATAGTGGGTGGTTCAGTGACCATATTATTTATATTTTTCCACTTCTTAACCATCATCGGTTTGTTGACGGTTCTTCTCGTGACCTACTTGTTTTTCCGAACTGGAGGTAGTTTTGATCTTCATAAACGTCTTCAAGACCTAAACCGAGTAAAGTATTTTTGAATATATAATTCGTTTTTCTACAATAATTCGTTATAAATATAAACTGTAATAGCAACTTCAAAACGTCTCCTGTTTGTCAAACAAATATCGTCGTTTTCCCTGACGATATTCTAAAAGCTTAGCAGAGAATTTTATGCCTTCCACTGTTTACATAGAGTTTCGAATCTATTGTCGTCGCATCATATTGAGATCGCTTCATGACAACATGAGTCATCTCTGATTTTATCTAACGATTCCTGTAATCTATAACCCATGGTACATAAATTTCCTCTTTGATCTTTTGCCAAAATGGCTTTTAACGAAATCTCATAGTGACGTCTTGTCACCACATGCTATTAACAAATGTAATTACTACATCATAGAGTTTACCATGCCTCTCA
>JACEII010001109.1:0-10757 GCA_014332785.1 Antheraea mylitta | reverse complement strand
TATGGAGGAGTTGTTGAGGCGTGTATGCTTGATACACATATACGTTTCAACAACTCATACATATATGAATAGTTAGCTAGGTTAGCTAAGATAGTTCGCGATTTTGCATGCAACAGGCAACAGCCAGGCCGAGGTGTGCCGTGCACCCTTGAGCTGGTTGCCAGAATGGAATCGGCTGAGTGCCTTAAGCGCTCGCCTTAGTAGTCCGGTGAAGCTGTTAAGACCTTACTGGGTCAATAGCGTAGACATTTCGAAAAAAAAAAACTTACTCTCAGTTAAATCAGTAATAAACGTTATCAATAAAAAAATATTGAAGACTGATGTTGTCCTTGATAAAGTGATCTGTATCATTTATAGTCGGAACTCTGAAACAGTAGCATTTATGTAACTTTGTATACACCCTTTTCAAAGAACACGTAAGTCATGCGTTCAGCTCGTCTCGCAACAAGAGGACCGGTCAATAACTCTGCCAGTGAATAACCATCGTATAGTAAGGCGGCTAGCTTCCAGAATACATTTCCTACTTACGACAAATTTGATGGTACTACTTGTTGTGCTTAAATTGGTTTTTCCTTTCATTATATTTCTATTAAATTCATTTTTTACATTGATTTCTATCAAATCGTAATATTGAACTTGTACTGTTGTTACATTTATTTACTTGAATTATTGAAAAATGAAACTGTCACTTACTGTCCAGAAAAACATAATAATATTTACGAAATTAATTATTGATCTGTAGTACAATTATAAAAGTATTAATTTTGTTAATACGTTTGTAGAAATTCGCGACAATATTTCACAGATAGAAAGTTACTTTCATAACGTGTATTAAAAGCTATTGTTAATATTAAGTTTTAAGTAAAGAAATACAAACCTGGGGCTGGTTTTCTAAGAATATTTTTATGTTTACAGAATAAAAAGATAAAACCTTAGATTTAGTCATTTATTATATGGAAAAAGATTAAATTAGTAAAATAGTATATGAAAAAGTGACATATTAAAAGATAAATGTATTTATGTAACTCAAGTAGTTTATTTCCCGTCTAGAGTAGATTATTCATATCAAATTATGTTTATTAAAATTATTTTGTACATTGTACGACAATAACCGTAACATATTTTCTCAGATGAAACAAAATCTAAGCATATAATTTTTTTACGCTATACTTTGTCAAATAATTGTATTAACAAATTTTAAACGCGTGTCAAAGATATAAGATTAAAGTTAAAACGTTTTCAAAGGCACCTGAAAACCTTATTCGGCAGGTTAAAAATAGCATAGCCTGTACCTAGGCACTTATTTTCTGTGGAAACACTTGTTGCACGAAGCTTTGACGTCAGCCCTCCCTTTCCAGTGCCTCTTAACTCCGACGAGGGGGCTGCGCCTCCTTAGTGGGTTGGCTGCTGACGTAAAGACTTACATTCATGAATGGATTGAATCTCAAAACTATTGTATGCTGACTCATACACTAGAGTTCTATATTAACCCGCATAGTAAAAGAATTACTTCAATTAACTTAATCACTCTTGAAATTGTCTGGTAGGTAAAATTTCCAAGGCCCTCCAACCATATTATAGTTACAAATCTAATCGAAAATATTAATTAAGTATAAATTAAATGTCTGGATAATAAAATAACTCAAACATATCTGATACATAAACATATGAAATTAGTTAAGATTATATTTAAATAATTTAAGATAGAATTCCTGAAAGTTCCCATTTAAGTGGGTGTGACAAAGTTTCAAACAAATATTTGTACATGTTTAATTTAAAGTGTACTACATACATTTTGTTATTTTTCATCAAAATAAATGATATGCGCAGTTTACACGTAGTAGATGTGATTAACATTAAGAAATGAATGAATGCAATAAAAATATTCTTATAGTCAATGCACGTAAACAATACATCACGGTTGATACGATGACTCTTCCAGAGGCTTCACGATACACAGACACACGCGTGTACAATGTTTGGACCAGAAAAAAGTATTAGGTAATGCAATATACAACGAGGAGATCGCAGATATAAGAAACACTGTGTAATGTATTGTATCTCAGTCGTTCATTCGTGAAATCCTATGGATGTATATGTTTATCTCTTTTTAATGTTACTTTTTCGTTTAATTGTTCACTTCCGTTTTAAAGATTTTAGAATTACCACGGGGCTAGAGAAATTCTCACTTCAATAACCATGATGCACATTGCATTGAAAGATAAAGTCAAAGACGATGTCTACTAAAATCAGTATTTGTATACAATTTGTAAAAGTGAATACACCGTGTTATCATCACGTGTTGATGCGATTATCAACTACAAAGGTTTAAATATATATGAATACATATTGGAATTATCAAAGCTATCATCAATCACTATGCTTCGACGTATATTTCCTGTACTATTTAACAGGAAAGAAGAGAATTATTCTGTGAAAATTAATCTAGTTGAGTGAAAAGAAAAAGCTATAAATAATATATTAAGTTCAAGGAATCGTGTGGAAAATTCCTAATGAAACAGTAGATTTTTTTCGTTTTGTGATCTATACATATAATAAAAACGAAGTGTCTGTAAGTAATATCAATTCTTTTTTATTGATTGTGTACGAAAGTATACACGCTACTGATAACAAAAATGCAATTTTTAAAATTTTTGTCTATATGTCTGTCTGCTTGTTCCGGGTAATCTCTGAAACAACTCGAGTGATTTTCACGGGAATTTCATTATCAGGTAGCTAAAATTACAGCGGGTTACATAGGCTACTCTAAATTAGACTAGCTTTTAACCGCGGCTTCGTCCGCAATGCTATGTCCAAAACGGTTAGACCAATTTTCACAAAACTTTCCTTAGAAGATAGCAGATATCATAACGAGTAATCTAGTCTATTTGAATTTAGACTAGCCTTAACTGTGGCTTCTCCCGCAGTACTATCTCCAAAACGCCGACCGATCTTAACGCGACTTTCATTGGTAGATAGCTGACCTTATAAGAAGTAATTTAG
The DNA here is from genome assembly GCA_014332785.1 of Antheraea mylitta. Classification (NCBI taxonomy): domain Eukaryota; kingdom Metazoa; phylum Arthropoda; class Insecta; order Lepidoptera; family Saturniidae; genus Antheraea; species Antheraea mylitta. The sequence goes on along the minus strand of JACEII010001109.1, from coordinate 7,754 downwards.
GCAATTTTAGTGTATACTGGCTGTTAACCGTGGCTTCGTGCACAGTGCTTTCTCCAAAACGTTTAGACTGATTATCACGGCACTTTCACTCGGAGATAGCCAACCTCAGGAAATAATTTAGGTTATTCCATTTTAGAGTAGTTGTTACTCGCGACTTTGTCCGCATGAAATTTAGCAAAAATATGTTATTCACTGTTAACATGCGCATAAGACGTGCCTTGTACTGGAGTGCAAAAGTAAATATTATTGGAATTCCAATATCTGTATCTATATAGATATATAATTTGAATTATATTGTCTTTTTGGTCATTTTAGCGGCCATTTTGTTTTATTTACAGCGCTTTCGTCTACATAACTCTGTAATCACAGTAACATATAAGAATATTGTATAGAGTGGAATAAAAACCATTTAAAAAGAAAGCTTAGAAAGATATAAAGACGTCAGCTCATTCGTTACATTATTTACAATCAAACATTATATATAACTAACTATTAATAATAGTTTTAAAGATAGAAGAGGTCTCTCTTATAAGAAGACCATAAACGTATTACTCATTATATATATATATATATATATATATATATATATTTTTTTATAAAATAATATAACAATTGGAGATAGATTTTTTTTATACGATCAAAGAATTAAACTCTTTATTTATATGTGTTTATTAGTTATGTATATAGAATTATCATCTTATGTATACTACATAACGAATACACACATATAAATAAAGACTTTAATTCTTTGATGGTATGTAAAAAAATCTATCTTCAATTTGTATATTATTTTATAATATTCACATACATATATACACATTCACATGTGAAGAAAAAAAATGTTTACTCCTTATTACATTCTTTTTCGATCACTGGATGACCATCGGATCCGGCTTGACTTCCCTTGGAATTCCCTTTCGATACAAACATTTTCAGATGCTATTTAAATAAGTAAATTTAAACAAATAAAAATTTAAATAAAAAGTGAATATCGTAATACCAAGACATATTAATTAGTACTTATTCCTGTAAACAGCCATATTGTACGAACAGCGGTAAGAAAATATATCTATATATTAATACGTGAAGCAAAAAAATTGTACCCCTTTTTAACCGATTTCCGTTAACGGGTGAACTTGAAATTTGGTATAGTTAGAGTTTATATGGCGGCGAAGTGCAGAAAGCTATTTATTTTATATAAAATGCAGTAGAAGTATATTACATTAATTAAAATAAACATTACTCACACTAATGCTTGAATTTTACACGACATATACACATATGTTAATGCAACTGGGCAAATTGTAGGTTAATTTTATTATAATATATTGTGAAATTTACAATATTCATTAATAAATAATGTATCTTTATTAAATTTATAAAAACACTGAAATAATAATTATTCTGTTTCGTCTTATTGAATATCACACTTTTTAGGTGACAAGATTGTTTTCTCTTTGACTGCGTTCCAGTAGAAGCTCATAACGCTCACGCTCATGACCGCGAGTTTTCCCGATCCACTAGCTCGCGAGCGTTACGATCGTAAGAGATAGTGGAACGCATTTGTGGGCGTTTTGATTGTTCAGATAAATAATAAAAATGGCGATCTAGAAAAAATAAAACAAAAGCTTTGAGAGGTTAAGTTACACTTTGTAAGTCTTAACAGTAAATTCATATAATTATTAAATTAATTTAAGTATATTAAAGAAACAATGTATAATTCAATTTTTTTATTTTAATTATCATAAAAACTTAAAATAGACCTTATTGGTTAAATAAAAAATATTAAATTACCATGAAATGATTATAAATTAATTTCTACATTGAATTTTAGAATTCACAACATTTTTCAAAAGAAGTAAAATTATCAAAACTTTATTAACATATTTCATTTCATATTTAATTTACGTATTTCAATACAATATGTTATTTAATATAAATATCCTATACCGTATCAAGTAATGACAGTTTCACGGTCGCCATCTTTATTAAGAATCCCGCCAATTTTGTCAACGCTCACGTCGACCCACGTCAAGATATGGGGCGTCGTGAGCTTCGCGTGAGCGTATGTTATGACGTCATCAATGACGTTTTCGCCACGACCGGAACGCTCGCGGTTGTCTAGTGGAACGGCGAAAAGGGCGTTGTGAGCGTTGTGAACTTCTACTGGAACGCGCTCTTTATATATTGGTATTGCTTGATGTTGTCATAAAAGTATAGCAATACTACCAAAGTCAATGTCAATATTTTAATGTTTAGTATTTTTTCATAGTGAACTCACTTCAAATGACGATTTTATAAAAAAAAAACAAGCCAAAAAATACTTTGTAAAATCAAGATTAGAAAATGTGTTTGCAAATGAACGTAATCTATGACTTAGATCTCCGCCGTTACAATGATTTAGTTTAACCTAATCATATTTAGTACAGTTAATGATGAATTTTGAACAAGAATGAATTCATTTTCAAACTTTATGATAGTATTAAAAATGTCTTTGTTTTGGATTAATCATATGATTCTATTATGTATCCATTACTTTTCCAAATGGTGATACTGGCCATATCACTATTCTTCACAATATACAGACTACATATAATTCAATATTACCCAGAAAGTCCCATGGTGTTGTGTAAAATTAATTGAAAATTGTGTCATAAGTTGCGATATATTTCTGTATTTTCGTATAGTTATGTTTACTTCGAATTTGAAAGCCTTACCGCCTTACATAATCGCCTGTTTTCTTGTTTCAAATTTAAAATCACTATAGATATATAGAGATAGATACACTATAGATAGATAGATATATATTGATTTTTTTGTTCATATAATTTAAAAAAATGGTAACAACTGAGTAGCCACGATGAAAACCTTTGATTATAGAAGTATTCCCTTTGACAAAAGAACCCTAATAAAGTTCAAACTTTAAGAGATAAATGAACTATGGTCGAATGTTGACCACTGGGCGCCCACTAGTACTACAGAAATAGCCCAATATAATATATTTTATACGGCAAACACACACTCTAGCATACTCGTTAGTTAAGTACTATTTAAATTATAATCACAGGTATACAGATTATAAAAAACCGGTCACTTAGCAATTAAAATAAAGTAAAAAGATCATTTGCGAGATATAAAAATTGAATTGACATTGTTACAAGGTACAAAGAAGCAACAATGTCTAAAAATAGTAACATAAAATAGAGATGCAAAATAGAATGGAATAATCAATCACAGAACCTCATGAACAATCAAAATCAAGAATATTTTATCCAATTCAGGCCCTAAGAAGGCACTTATGAAGGCCAAACTACCACAGGTTCGGAAAACAACCGAGTAATCGAGAAGAACAGGCAAGAAACTTTCTAACATACATGTATAATAGATAGTGTCTTTGTCATACTTTTTAAAGTGTATAATTCTAGTTGTTACCAAGATTTTAAACAATTCATACTTCTTCAGAATGGAAAGTAAATTGAAACATGTTAATTATACCGTCGTATATTTTATAAGATATTTTTATTACCAAGTATTTAGCTCCATAAGTACACATTTTTTTCACAATTTGTGTTAGACAAATTTGATTTATTTTCTGTAATGCTGAATTGCATTATTTTCCAGCTATCTATCTGCCTGTCTGTTTGTATGCTCGGATGAATCTCTAAAACTGCTTAACTAGAATGTAATTTTTAGATTAATGTTACTCCTTTACATATGAGCTGAGAAAAAATTGTAGTAAAAGAAGTTAAAAGATAATTCACGTTTTGATTCAGTAAGACGCGCAATTCTTGTAAATGTAACAGTAAAACATGTAACGTGAGGAACAGGCATCACTTAGTATATTATTAAATGTATATCTTTTTTTATTAATATTATCATATGTAGACATTGAAACTTTAACTGACTATTAATTAGGTTTTATATAAATAAGTTGAATGTGAACACCACACTGCTCTTGGAACAAAATGAGGTGCGTTTAACTAAAAGCACACATTGGAGAAATTTGGAAATTCTGTAAAAAAAGTACTACTAATTCGTATATAATTCGAGAATAAAAGGAAACAAGAAAATAGGTATTAGATGTGCTTTTTCTTTATTTCGAATATATGACTGAATATTGCAAAAACGGTAGACGCGTTCTTTTTTCTTGGATGACAGGTCGCTTTGCTCATTCTTTCCAATGATATCAAAAATAAAGTTCTTCAAGATTACAGTCAGTCAATATTTACTGGATCTGGACCTTCGCTCTTGCTAACTACTTTCAGGTATAACGGAGGGGTAAGGCTTAGTTGTCGAAATGTATAAAACATATCGAAATATATTATTTCAACAAAATACAATAATAACCAAAGCCTTTATACTTGAAAAATTAAATAGTAAATTACTCGTAAATATCTCCACGTAGCTAACGATCTGTTCGTTGAAGAACGTTCGTGGGCGTAAGAAATACACAGAAAGTCGTTATAAATCCTTAAACAGACGTATTAAAGCATTTTGCGAAAAGGTACTCGTATTATATTTTATACTAACAACTAACAAATAACAAAAAACAACTAAGCTAACAAATTATAACGAAAGTTTAAATTTTTATACAATGTTATTTTAATTAGAAATTTATTTTTTTTTTTCATTTTCATGAATTAGTAACAGTATTTAAATGAAATTTAATTTTATATATTATAACAATTGCTTCGCCCACGTAAAGAGGTTATTAACTTTATTACTTCATCCCATTTCACAATACTATAAAGAGCTCATTTCTACAAACTGTGAAATAAATCAGGGGTGTGCGAATAATACTCGAATCGAATCGTTCGGTTCAAATATTCGTATAATTAAAATTATTCGAATATTTTTGAAATAAGGAAGAATGATGAAACTAATAGTTATAGAAGAAGATACACTTTCCAATTTCTTTTTTTCATACAAATTTAAATTAAATAATTTTATAAGATTTTAATTAAATAACTTTTTTCTTTATTACAAATTTTAAAAGTAGTTTAATTTAAATTCTTTTGACTAACAGAGAAATTTATTCAATAAATTTTGTATATTAAAAGTTATTTAATATTTGATAAAAATCTATAATATTTAGAATCATTAAAATAGTTTGAATTATTCGCATAATTGAAATTATTTAAATAATCCGAATAGATGCCATTATTCAAATAGTTCAAATAATTCGACTAGTTCGTTTTATTCGAATAGCTCGAATGTTTAACTCAAATTTAAAATTGAATAATTTGGTTCAATTCGCTTTCGAATATTTCGTGAATTCAGAAATTCGCACACCCCTAAAACAAATATATCCGTGCTTTTCATCGAAAATGTTGTTAACGATATATTTTTAACCGAAATATTATTCAGATATCTAAAATCATTGAATATTCTTCCATACAGAAGTTTCAAGACCATTAGGATGTTTATACGAATTTTTGACTCGCCTAAAATTCAATTGTTATAAAATATTCCACCTTCGTTACAAAACCACGAGTTGAATTTATATATTGCCCAAAACATTGTCACTTTAACATAATATTCGTATGTGTACAATAATATGTTCCGAAATTAAACGTTGTTAGGTAGGTATATGTGTCAAAAGCTTCAGCTGATCCATACGATATTAGCCACATTAGCAGTAATGTTATTCCTGACCTTTATTTAAAAATAATGATAACGGATTAAGTAGGTGTATCTATGAAACATTATCTTCAGTTGATCCATACAATGTTACGTCATATTAGCAGTAGTGCCGTACATGACATTTATATATAAATGTTCTACCCGTTCCGACTTGGGATGGAAGAACTAGTAAAGAAAATGATACTAAATTTGCCTCTAACATTTTGAATTAAAGATGTAGTAGCTAAATAGATCCATCTTTGATTATCGTTGCTTGATTGATTACTTTATTTATTACAGCGACGGTTAAATTATATGGATCAGTATAGCGGTCAAAAATGTGTTAATATTTAACATCACCAGGAGAGCACATGCAGGGGAGTGAGAGGTACACTTTCTGCGGATGCCAGTAACATCACTTAACAGTATGAATATATCTTCTTCTATCTATACTATAATAAAACTGTAACAAGTCGAAATCTGTACATTAAATATTTTTTGAAAATTTTAATCAGGGTAGACTATGTTATCGATATAGAAGCCAAAAATTATCTTTTTACAATTTTTGTCTGTCTGTCTGTCTATCCCTATGAACACGCATCACTCTGAAAGTACTGAACCAATCTTGACGAAATTTGACGTAGTGATAACTAATATTACGAGATTACATCAAATATACTTTTTGTCCCATAAAACGTAAAGGGTTCTCCAGGATAAAGGATTAAAGTCTAGAACCTAAACCCGTATTACTCTGAAAGTACTGAACCAATTTTAACGAAACTTGACACAGTGATAACTAATATCACAAGGCTATATCCAGGATATTTTTTATCCCATAAAACGGATGGGGTTCTCCAAGATAACGGACGAAAGTTAAAAATTTGTAATTCATGTAATTCTTGATGGAATTTGGTAACTTTTCTTTTCTTTGTGTTATATAAAGCAGTAAGATTAGATAAAAGTTTAAGCTACATTTCATCACGCTAGGCATCTTCAAAAAAAAAAAAAAAAAAACAAAAAGGGTAACCGGTGAGATTCGAACTAACGTCCCCATCGATAAAATTAAGTCTATATACCGACGATTGCGCCAAAACGAACTGACATTACATGGCGAAATTATCTATCAGCTGAATTAGTTAGAAGTATAAAATCTTACGGCTAATTCTATTAACGTATGTGTTTGTTTTTATTATGAAGCATTTTATTTTCATTAATTCATTTTCAAACTACAACGATTGTAAAGAATATCTTATATTCTATTATTTATTACTATGGAAGAAAACTATAGTATTTAAATATAGTACCTATTTTTTTTTAAACTGTTGGTCATTAAAACAGCGATCAGACTCATTAATTATAAAAATAGCTCCATGGCAAATGTTGTCATGTTGAAATTTGACAGAAAACGGTGATTGTGGTTATCATTATAAAATTTAGATTAAGCTAAAAGCGACAAATAGTGGAATAATAAACTTTAAATGTCGTTTATTTTTTTACAGAGCAACGCATTAGTTTTAATCCAAATCCGTAAAATTCCATTTCAAAGTAGTGTCTTATAACTATAATAAAACTGTAATTAGGTCAAAACTTTAAAATATTAAATATTTTTTGATAAGTATAATCGAGGTGAACTATGTTATCGATATAGAAGTCAAAAATAGTCTATTTACCATTTTTGTCTGACTGTCTGTCTGTCTCTGTGAACACGTACCACTCTGAAAGTACTGAAGCAATTTCGACGAAATTGACAGTGGTAACTAATACTACAAGATTACGTTTAGGATACTTTCTGTCCTATAAAACACAAGAGGTTCTCTAGTGTAACGAATAAAAGACTAAAATTTGTATTCAATGAAATTCTTGACGGATTTTGTGAATTTTCTATGTGTTATATATAGATACATTTAGACAAATTAGCTAAACGTTTAAGTTATACTTCATATTTTTATCGTTTTGTTTTCAGGAAATCCCTGGTACCACCGATCCGATTTTGAATTGTTTTTCAATGTTAGAAAGGTATATTATCCCTCAGTGTTATAGATAATGTTTATTTTGGAAAATTATTTTCAATAGTTAATCACAAGTAATGTAATTTAAACTGACAAATATTAATTTATCGCCAATACTGGGAA
>JACEII010001108.1:14700-25464 GCA_014332785.1 Antheraea mylitta | reverse complement strand
CGCGCAAAAGCGAGTCACTATGACGGGCTTTTTCGCCATGTACATGATGGTTGCGACCCAGTCGGGCTGTAAAACCCTACCACCCCTCAATATTTCACAATATTTACTTTCCCTCTGTACGTATCATATGTGGTCATGTTTATATCATTTTTCTCTTGGTGTAACGCCATAATACTTTACAATTAAAAACCTAAATGTAACTAAATTGTAGCAGCTTTTCGAAAATTATTTTAAAAACACCATTATCATAAAATCGACAATAGTCTTCGCCAATCTTTTCGACCGCTATGAATATAGTTGTGCAGTATACATATTTCGATATAAAATGTATTATATCGTACTAGCATCTGCCCGCGACTACGTTCGCGTGGAATAGTTACTTTAGGCTAACGGTAACACGTAGCAGAAGCTCTGAAGAGGAAAAGAATCCCCGATTTTTTAAAATTATTCATTGGTGCTCCGCTCCTGTTGATATATAGCCTATAACCATCCTCGATAAATGAGATATATAGCATTGAAAGAGTTTTTTAAATTGGACGAGTAGTTCCTGTGATTGCCCCCTATAACGTCACAAACTCACAAACTTTACCTCTTTATAATATTAGTATTGATTAATGACATCGGGACAACTTAACGATAAATAAATGGCAATTGTACATTCCTATAATAATATTTTGCCGTTGTTTTGTATTAAATTCTTGACTGTATTACGCGCATGCCTAAACTTACGAGTATATTCAGTGGGGACAAAAAGATTGACGAGCGCAGTAAATGATATTCTAGATTTTCATTTTTCCTTAATTCTTAATGATATTCTAGATTTTCATTTTTCATTTTTCCTTCCTCTTAATCGGTGACGTCATTTGTGGATAGCCCCCAAAGGATTTGTTAGGATTGTTAAAGTTGTTATAAAAAAAAAGCTTCTGTACGCGGATTTGCACTCGTTTTTTAAACAGAAATTATTTTCGAATTGTTACTTCATTTCATTGGAATAAAATACAACAATCTAAATATACTCCAGTGTCATCAGGTTTGTCCTTTTTTTTTTAACGTGGAAAAGTCCCTTATGGATACTCAACCTCCCGGGGAGACGATGGGTTATGTCCGACTCGCACGAACTAAAACCCCACGGTGTACCGGCAGACCGTGATGTTGGGGCGGCGAGGGATCGTTCTCCGCTATTCCCCTTGAATAGCCGCCCAAATGGTCCACCCGGCGGAAGTTTGCCGCCGGGCTCCTACCTATAGAGAGGCAGCTGGGTACACGCCAGCTGCCCCCCCTCGTCCGTCGGACCTGTGCAATAAGGGGATGAGCCCCCCGAAGCCCTCAGGTCTGGCTACGGTAGCAAGAGGAGTTGGGCAAAGTGCCGCCTCCTCCTGCCGGTCCTCTGTTGGCGAAGACGGCCACTGATAAAGTCCGTCTCGCGGGCCCTCTCCACCGCCTCCTTTTGCGAGATGACTTCCTCGCAAAAGGAGGCCACTGCTCGCCACGCCTGCTCGCTGCCGAGCATGGACGAGACCACGCTCGGCAGCGACAAATCCTCTCCTACCACCGCCGCCAGAGTGCGGCGCTCCACCTCCCACTCAGCACACTCAGACAGAGTGTGTTGCGCGGTATCTTCCTCAGCGCTGCACTCATGGCAGGCGGCGGTCGGCTCCCTGCGAGCGATCTGGTGCAGCTACCACCCGAAACAACCGTGTCCGGTCAGCTGCTGCATCAGCCTGAATGACAGGGAGCCCTATCTCCTCCCAATCCACCCCCGCGGGGCCAGGCGGACGACGTTGACGGTGTGCGTCCCGAAGCGCGCGTCCGCCAGGTCCTCCATCCACCCCCCTATAGCCCCCTCCCGCAACTCACGCCTTTTAACTTCTATCTCCCTAGGAGCCGAAGGCTATAGGCAATATATCTTCACACTGAGTTCTATAGGAGAGGAGCACCAATGAAGATTGTTGAATGATAAATTGTTGTTTTTCCTTTTGAGAGCTTATGCTGCATGTTAGTAACTAATTAACTAACCAAAGTAAATAATTCACACAAACGAAGTCGCGGGCAAAAGATAGTTACCGTATAACTACAAATGCTTTTGTCCCCATTCACTGCATTGAAAGTCAACGGGTCACAGGTCGGTTGTACATTATAGAATGTCAAACCAATACCCCGGAAGTTGGTAATCGAACACGAACTTTTCTATGGCTTCTAAACGCTGTCTCTGAATTTTAAGAGGGTGTTACAATGTGGGGTGTTGTATCACTATACAGTTTGTTTAATACTACCGTGAACTCCAGATTCCTTCACGTATATCTAGGTATTTAATACTTTTACTGGAGATCGTCTTCTCATGGCCGTGATAACCGTGTTATCATAAAATAAACGGGATATGTCGTAGAGACACACGTGAAACTTCTGTATTACAAGGAAATATCTCAGTTTAAACAAACTTCATTTACTTATTACTTAGTTAATTTTAAGTGAAGTAAAACTTTTGAAATATTTATCATTTTATCAATAAATCAATCGAGAGTTTTTGAAAAAAAAAAAACAATAAAAAATATTAAATTGTTTAATAACAAAAATCATTACAATTAGTTATGTATATGTGGGCGCACGACCATGCTGCCATGCTAGTTTCAATGTAAGTAACTAATTAAACCAAAGCTTCATTATCTGTTGTCCCATCTATCAGCTAATTCGGAACTTAAATAATACAGGAAATATTATTAGCAACTCATTGTTATAAAGTAAAAAAAAAAAAAAAATAGAAAAGTACGAACAGATTACTACAATAAGTAACGAATTAAATTAATTATGATTTAATAGAAGTTTTGGTTATGTTTAATTATCAACTAACCGGATGGTACAGACACGTGCCGCCATATTGCCGTAACGGACTTCCGTTGCATTGTCGTTCAGTTTTCTCCTAGTAGCGCCTAAAGAAGTTTTACTTCAGTAAAACAAAAAAAAAACACTGTGACGCGGTCATTCATCCAAGTACTGACTGCGCCAATAAGGCAACAACCCAAGCCTAGGTTTCCCTCTTGAGCTCGTTACCCTGCGGCAAAGTATCTTAAGCGCTTGTCTTAAGATACTGTCTGTCTGTCTGTCTAGTAGTGCTTTGGGAGTTGTGGGGTGTAAGGGGTGTTGAGTAACATCTTAAGACTTGAGACACCCAAGCCAACCTCACCTGCACGTGGTGCACCCTGCTGAATAACGAACGAGGCAATGGCGAAAGCGGGGTGGTAGGGTTTTACAGCCTGACTGGGCCGCAACCACCATGTATATGGCGAAAAAGCCCGTCATAGTGACTCGCTTCTGCGCGTCTCGTTTCGGGATCAGCCTGTACATATCCAGTACCGGGTGACTTTCGTCATTATGGCCGGCATGACAGGGGCGACCGGCGATGGATAATCTGTCTCTCGGTGGTTGCCGATGTTTTTGGATTGTACTATGCTTAACATCAGGCTTAGTGCAGTCACTATGTCGTGCTTCAATAAAAAAAAATAATCCGGTAAAGCTGTGAAGACAGGTCGAATAAAAGCGATGCGAGTTAAAAAAAATAGTGCATGTAACCGTCACACGCGATTGAAGTAAAACTTTTTATATGTTTGATTTTGTCAATAATCAAATAAATAAAAAAAATATATATATATAAAATACTAGCCTATGTCCGCGACTTCGTTCGCGTCGAATAGTTACTTTGTACTAACACTAACGTGCAGCGGAAGATCTCAAGAGGAAAAATCCCCGATTTTTAAACATTCTTCATTTATGCTTCGCTCCTATTGGTCTTAGCGTGATGATATATAACCTATAACCATCCTCGATAAATGAGCTATATAACATTGAAAGAATTTTTCAAATCGGACCAGTAGTACCTGAGATTGCCCTCTACAACGCCACAACGTCACAAACTTTACCTCTTTATAATAATAATATATAACAATCCGTAATTATAAATATCATACAATAGAATTAATTGTCTATATATGGATGCGCGACCGTGCTGACATCTGGTTTTAATGTAAGTAACTAACAAATTAAATCAAAACTTCATTATCTGTTGTGACATATATCATCTAATTCCGAACTTGAATAACATAAGAAATATTATAAGCACGAATTAAATTATTTATGATTTAATAGAAGTGTTGGTTATGTTTAATTGTTATCTAACCGGATGGTAGAGAAACGTGACGCCATATTACCGTTACGGACTTCCTTGCATTATCGTCCAGTGACCTAAAGAAACTTTACTTTAAAAATCGATAAACTCGAAAGACTGGAATTCTGGAATGTTCTATTTCACGGGTCGTCGGTGATATTTATAAGTTAGTCGTGATCTTCATACGCGATTTAATAGTGTATATATGCGACGTGAACATTATTATAAATGGAAATCTGTCGTTCCGCATCGCTGCACGATAAATATTAATGTTTTCCATCCGCCCCCTGGAGAGATTGCATGGAAATATGCTGGCTTCACCGCACTCGTTTCAGAGTTTTAACGATACACACTGTCGATTACTTTGTCGAGCTTGTTCGATAGTAATAATATCGCATTAGTTTTTATAGCGACATGGTAAAGTAGGGTTCTTACTTACATAGATAATGCGCTACTTGATTGCCATTTTATAAACGACAAAGAGTTCTACCCTTATTTTTCCTTATCCTATCCTATATAGTCTAGAGAAATTTGTCCGGCACAGAATACATATAGAAGTTGTTGAGGCACGCATGCTTGGTACATGTGCATGTTTCAATAACTCATATACGTATGTCTAGGTAGCTTAGCCTAGGTTAGATCAGATAGTTCGCGATTTTTGCACAAAACAGGCGACAGCCCTAACCGAGACGTGCCGTGCACCCTTGAGTTAGTCGCCCAAACAACCAAAATCGGCTGAGTGCCTTCAGCCCTCGACCCAATAGTTCGGTGAAGCTGTAAAGACCTTTCTAAGTCAACAGTGTAATCAGAGAAAAAAAAAATATTGCCAGTCAATTTTGTCTACATTGTTAGGGGTACAAAAAATTACATAACCATTGATCTAGAAAAAAATAGAATAAATCATCCAGAAAAAGAAGCCGCGGGCAAAAGCTAGTATTATATGTAGCGTGCAAAATATACTATATCGTTATATATGTACTATATCGTTTAGTAATCGAAATTTGGCAATAATTAATATTTTTTCCAAGTTTCAATTTAAAGATATAAAACGAAAAAAAAAAGTCGCGGCAGTCATGATACCTGCCGATAGAAGTGAAAACAATTAAATAATTGTGTTCTTTTTATATTTTTTAATTGATTACAGTCTGAACTATTTAAATTTCATAATTTGTAAATTGAAATTGTTAACATTATGTTGGTTTTCCTATTTATTGGTACTCGGAGCAATAGTTATGTACATTTTATATAGTTTATTAATCAATCTAACATATGAGGGGATGCATAAGTTACAAAGCGTCAATATAAAATGACATACACCATTATACTATACGTCGCTGATCTGACGCAAGTGTAACGCGTTACGAGCATGTCGAGGTAATAGGTAATGCGAACCCTTAAGTTTTTCCTTTAACAATAAACGCATAACGCAGCTAAATAAGCTTTCACTCTAAAAAAAAAAGAAAAGATTTATTTTTTTATGCAATAGGAGGTAAACGAATAGGTGAATTACCTGATGTTAAGTGATCACCACCGTCCATAGACACCAGTAACACCAGAGGAGTTGCAAGTGCGTTGCCAGCCTGTTTTAGCAGGGAAAAGGTGAGGGGAAAGAGGAAGAAGGGATAATGAGGGATGTGGGCCTCCAGCGCTCTTACTGACCGAACGAAATACAACAATGTAAGCACTGTTACTTCACGTCGGTGTTCTGTGAGAGAGTGGTACTACCCCGGACGAGCCGACCCATTCATGCTGAAACCAGTAATAGCTTCAGCGTGGCTCTACCACCTATAGAAATTTATCTTCTCTATTTTACCTCAGCCTATTATAGTTTATATATTTTTTTTTATCATAGCAAAAAAGAATACCAAATGCGTGCAGAACCGTTTGTCTATTTTAGCATCATATGTTACGATTGGTAATATTAATCGCAGTGGAACTTCCTTCTATTCCTACGCTCTATCAAATATTGTTGTATAGATTTGATGATTACAGGAAAAATGTAAGCGGAGTATTTGGCGGGATATTGGAATGTCATGTAGTGGATACTACATTTTACTAGCTGACCCGTGTCCACTTCGTTAAGTGGTAAACATTTATGAAAAGATAATTTTTGTGACAAATAAAAGTAAGACATATGCTGTTAGTGACTTTTTTGTAGGCAATTTACAAAGCTCTAGAACTTTTCTCTGGAACTCAATTATATAGGTATTTACCTATGAAACTGCCGTTCTGTTTGAAAAATTTAAACAATTTTTTTTCCTGTATTTTTTATTTGTATTAATCGAAGTAATCACCCATGCAATCAATGCATCTTTACCAACGCACTGGCAGTTTATTGATGCCCTACTTAAAGAAATCAGCTGGACGGGAGGCAACAAATTCTTCAAAGGCGTTTTGTGCTGCCTCTCGGGTATTGAATTTTTTTTCCGCCAAGGAGTTATCCAAATTCTGGAAAAAGTAGTAGTCTGTAGGTGCAAGGTCTGGTGAGTAGAGCGAATGACGGAGACCTTCCAACCCCAGTTCTTGCAACTTGGAGACCGTCTGCTGTGCAGTGCTGCAGTGCTGCAGAAGCAGCGGAGACGAGCGATTGACCAATGCTGGTTGGAAATGTGCCAGCTTCTCCATCATTTTGCTCAGTTTTTCACAGTACACATCTACAGTAATGCTCATCCCGTTTGGTAAGAAGCTGTAATGAATCACACCGGCGCTAGACCACCAAACAGTGACCATCACTTTTGTAGAGGTAAGTTTTTGTTTAGGGCATTGTGTAGGTGCTGAACCAGGATCCAACCAACTTGTTGTGCGCTTGCAGTTATCAAACAGAATCCATTTTTCATCGCAGGTAACAATGTGGTTCAAAATTTCTTCATTTGTGGGTCTGTTGAGCAGTGCAAGGCACGTCTCTACACATACTTCGCGCTGGCGATCATCGAGTTCGTGGGGCACCCGTTTATCAAGCTTTTTTACCTTGCCAATTTGACGCAAACGGATCAATATTGTTTTGACGGTAACGACGAAAGCTGCTGCTAATTCAGCCGTAGATTGTGTATCATCAGCTTCCACAATCGCCTTTAGTTCGTCATTTTCGACCAGAGTCGTTGGACGACCTCGAAGTTCATTTTTCAAGTCAAAATTCCCAGAACGGAAGCGAGCAAACCAATAACAGGTGGTGCGTCGGTTTGTAGTGTTAGCTCCGTAAACGTCGTTGATGTTGTGTGCCGCTTGTGCCGCGTTGCTGCCACGATGGTACTCATATTCCATAATTACTCGAATATTTAACGTATCCATGATGACAAAAAAGATTGAAATGCGATGAAAATGTAACACTAATCAATAAACAAATAACTTCTATTGGAAATAGAATTCCATGTTTTTAAAATAAAATTAATTTGAGATTAGAATTCTAAGCCAAACAAAAATTATTTTGATTTGAAATGGCTAGTATAACAGAACGGCAATTTCATAGATAAAGACCCATTATATCTTTCATCGCTAAGGCAGAGTTTGTTAGAAACGTTTTCGTCCGACTATTTTTCTTCGACTTTGCAAACCTGATTAACACAAAAATGTCTTTTCATTTTACATGTTAATATAGCCTATGACAATTACAAATAACGTGGCTTTCTATTGGTGAAAGAATTTTCAAAATCGGTTTAGTACTTTCTGAGATTGCCTCCTACAACCTCATAGACTTTACCTCTTTATAATCTAATATATAAAATTCTCGTGTCACAGTTTTCGTTGCCATACTCCTCCGAAACGGCTTGACCGATTTTGATGAAATTTTTTGTGCTTATCCGGTATCTATGAGAATCGGCCAACATCTATTTTTCATCCCCCTAAATGTTAGGGGTAGTTCACCCCTAAATTTTTTTTTTTATTTTTTAGTCAAAATTTTTAATTTCTATTTTTTTATGATACAACATACAAAAATACATAAAATTCTCAATTTTCACCCTTCTACGATCAACCCTTATTTTTTAATAGCCATTTTAGTAATTAATCATTTTTCACCACTTGGTAAATTATCCCAGAGAAAGAGCTAATTAAAACCAAGTTGTTGTCTCTTTTGTGAGCGGGTTTTATGCTTACTTTAAAATATTTCTCACATATCAACTGGGTATATGTTTAAGTAAGTCCCTGTATTGTTCGGATTTACAAATGCAAACGGTTGAGATCGCTAAAATCGGGTTTTAGGTTAATTACGATTTTTCGCGTTTAAAAATATAATTGACACAGGTTTGAACCAATTTGGTGCAGACGAAGTTGCACGGGTCAGCTAGTATTACTATAGAAGTATAGATTTAGTATATTGTGTTAATTGACTCTATATTTTACAATAGAGGTGTTGTTTTACTTAATATTGTTCCGTTATTGTGTACAAATGAAGTGGATGGGAATAATACCACGGAGCATGAATTCTGGTTCGCCACAAAAACTCTCTGGAAAGTTCGTTAGGACACAAAGAAAATCACAAGAAACTTGTAATAACTTACCCGACAATGGCAGTGATAATCTGCTAGGAATTAGTTGGCAAAAGTAAAACTAAACAAAACAACTTTTAGGCTACGCGAAGTAAGTGACCGTGTGTCCGCGTTGGTGAGAGTAAAAAATGTCTGCCCCGTATTTCGGACTACACTTTAACAGGATGGTTTAATGTATGTTTACTGCCTTCCCGGTGACAACCTACTGTTCGTTAATTATCTGCCTTTCGGGAGTGAAGTAATATATTACGGAATTTTATTATTTCCCATTTTAACGGTAATAATATCGCATTAGTTTTTATGGCGACATGGTAAAGTAGGGTTCTTTCATACATAGATAATGCGTTACTTGATTGACATTTTATAAACGACAAAGAGTTCTACCCAATTCTACTCCAGTGTAAAAAACACTGGAGTCGCTTCTTTATATTAAAGGACCAGATTAAAAATCAGAAAATATTCATCTATACTAATATATAAAGCTGAAGAGTTTGTTTGTTTGTTTGTTTGGTTGAACGCGATAATCTCAAGAACTACAGACCCGATTTAAAAGTTTCTTTTAGTGTTAGATAGTTCATTTATCGAGGATGGCTCTAGGCTACATATCATCACGTTAAAACCAAAAGGATCTGAGCACTAATGAAGAATGTCTCAAAATCGGGCTATTTTGGAAGCTTCCGCTGCGTGTTAATGTCAGTATTATATGCGTTGCCATGGTAACGCGATAACATTCTATCAAAAATATTTTCATGGTTTATTTTGTATTCCTATTCAAAAAGTTTATTTTACGTTAGTTTTGTTTTCAATTTTTAATTATACGTGTTACGTTTATATCGCAAACATTTCTTAAGTTTATTTTGTGTTGTTATTCAGAAAGTTTAGTAGTAATAATATTCGTCCAATGAGACAGTCGAAGGAATTAATCCATAAAGCCAATTCTGAAGTTGTCAATATAATTAGTTTTCTTCTATGTCCAAGTTAATGTAAAGGTATAAGCGCCGAATCCTCTACATAATATAACGTAATTTTTTATCTTCTTAATCTTCAAGACCATAGAATTAATGCTTCGTGGTTTTATTTTTCATTCATTTCACTTATGCAAAATAAACGAACGATATTATATAATACGCAACCAATTTCTACACGATATAGAATCATGTAACACAATATTATGAAAAGAATATAAAATCCACTATATGACAGACTGAAATCCCGCCAAACACTCTTAAAAAACTCTATTCTACATTAGTTTTGTTGCCAATTTTTTATTTGTGATATATTACGTATTATAAAAGTAAAGTGAGTGTAATTTATATTAAAATAAATTATTTTTGGTGAATACAATCTGTGATGCTACAAAAATCAACATTTTTTTTAACTCTGTCGATATGTCTGTTTTTTTATTTGTTCCGGGTAATCTCCGAAACGACTAGACCTATTTGAATGTTTTTTTTTTTCTTAGGAATGACTACGCTTAACAGCTTCACCGGACTACAAGTAATATTTGAACGGGAATTTTACGGGCAAATAAGTAACTAATTAGCTGTTTTATTTAATATTGTTCGATAATGTGTAGCTTCATATTTTCATTATTTTCTTATAGAGTGTGAGCACTGCGGGTGATATATAGTTTAAAATTCCAATTATGTGGCTGATCATAATTCCATCCCATTCGATACACTATTAGTATTCACATACATAATGTACACGTTACCTGTTACAGTAGGTGATGTGCGTGTGATACAAATATTTTTGAAATAGTATTATTATAATTTACACTAGATGTGTAACCACAATTTTAAATTTATTTAATATATTTAAAAAAACGCGTACGAAGCCGCGGGTAACAGCTAGTCTATACATATAATAAGAACGTATAAATTTGTTTATACTTTTTATCTTTTTGTAAAAAAAATGTAGCAAGTGCTTGTTACCAATAAATAAAGTATTAAGATATTTTTCGATAATTTTTTAAAATGTCTGTTTATTTGGATACGCATCAGTTCTAACAAACGGTTCTAAAACAGGAGATTATATAATGTGTATAGAATATACGAGTCACAGTAAACGAAAGTTTTTTCTTTTTTCGAACTGGCTGTTCTTTGACCAAGTGAGGTCTTG